>SZWC01005624.1:33865-59678 GCA_023375785.1 Penium margaritaceum | reverse complement strand
TCTATCTCTCTCTTCCTCTCTCTCTCTCTCTCCCCTACGTGCCTTGCCAAAAAACCAAAGCTCGAGGTCACATTTCAAGTGAGCTTCTCATCCCCTCTACCCCCTTACTCTTTCTCCCCCATTGCCTTCTCCTCCTCCTCTGTCTCTTTCTCCTCCTACTCCCTCTCCTCCACCTGCGTGTCCTCTTCCTCCTAGACCGCCTGCACCTCCTCCTACTCATTGTTTTCCCTCTTCCTCCCCCTCTCCCCCTCCTCCTCCCCCTCCCTTTCATCCTCCTCATCGTCCTCTTCATCGTTACCCTCTTCTTCATCCTCCTCCTCCCAGTTGACCTCTACCTCCTCCTAGTATGCCTCATCATCCTCCGCTCCTCCTTGTCCTCTTCTCCTCCATCCCTCCTCCTCCTCCTGTCCTCTAGCACCCCTTCTCCTTTCTCACCATCTTCCTCCTCATCCTCGTCCTCGTCATTGTCCTCTTCATCCTCCTCATACTCTTCCTCCTCCTCCTATTCTGCCATGATATACTCTTATTCCGATTCCTCTTCCTCGCCCTCTGCTCCTCCCTCGTGCCTTCCTCCACAATGTCCTTCTCATTTTCCTCCTTGAGGTTGTCCTCTTCATCCTCTCTTTCCACCTAGTTTCCTTCCTCCTCCTCCTAGTCTGCCTCATTCTTCTCTAACCTCCTACTCTCATTCTCTCATGAAATACAATATGGATTATTCATCTTGACTATAGAGTTGTGTTTTGTCTTCATGTGGTGGTACACAAGCCTTGAGCCATGAGAATGACGTTGAACAAGCAAGAGGAGACATCCAAGAGGAAGAGGAGGCAATGGACAATGTGAAGGAGGAATACAAATAAGGGGAAGAAGAGGATGAGATGGAAGAGGAAGATGAGAAAGAGGAAGATGATTTGCAAGGATAGGAGGCTGTAGAGAAGGAGGAAGAGGAGGAGGACAATGACAAAGAGGAGGATGAGGGGGGAGAATAAGGTGAGTAATAGGGGGAGAAAGAGGAGGAGAGAGAGGAAGAGGAGGGAGCAAGAGTGGCAGAAACACGTGGCGAGGAGGTGGCAAGAGGTAATTAGGGTGGGAGGCGCTTACACCAACGGGCACTGTGTGTGAAGAAACCTGACCGCCTTCCATTGGAGGTCCAGAAGCTCCATGTTGGAGCCACCTTTAAGATGAAGGACGACCTCGTAGAAGCAATCCAAGACTTGTACATCGCAATGAAGAAGACATCATTTACTAAAACATATGTTCTATTTTTGTTTTTCTATGTCATTTTTTATTGCTCACTTCCTTTGAACAATGCACTCCCTCAAAAGAGTTTTCATTTTATATACAGGCGTAGTAGGACTTGCCATCGAGTCCATTGCAAGTAACGAGCAGCTGAGGAATGAAAGTTTTGTGTCGCAGCTTCCCTCGACAAGGAAATAGGTGATTGGTAAGTCACGAAAAGTGATACGACGTACATGTGTAAGGAAGGAAGCCTTTGCTACCACACATGAAGGAAGGAGATGTGGTTCTTGAGGAAGTTGGATGAGACGGTGAGGACGCGACCAAAATTGAACCCAAAAGTACTCCAAGAGATTCTACGTCGTGAGGCATGCATCAAGATTCCATTACAAAATGTGTAAATGGCGCACAATAAGGCATTGGTTAGAAAATTAGCTGCGATGAATTTTGAAAGTTTCTTGAGTTCATCACAAGATTGCAGCCAGAAGATCCAAAAGGGTAACTTGGACCATGGGAGAAGGTTGTTGGAGATTCAGAAGAAAAAAGGTTTTGAAAGGCTTTCTTTGCTGCAAGTGCATGTAGAGAGGCATTCCTAATTTGTAGGGCGTGGCTCATAGTCAATGGAGCTCACATAAAGAAATTGTTGGAGCAGGTTTTGTTGAGCTGTTTGACCATTGTCGCAAATGGTCAAACCCTTCTCATAGCATTTGCTGTGGAGCAAAAGGAGAGCAAGAAGACATGTGGTTAGTTTTTTACATGTCCTGGTGAGGCATTTCTTGACATAGAATCACAAAATCTAGTCATTGTGTCCGACCGTGAAAAGGGGCTCATCATTGCCATGGAGAGTATCCTCTTACATGCTGCACATAGATTCTTCACTGAAGACTTGAAGGAGAGTGTTTTGCGAATGGCTGGGCCGGGAAACCGGAACGTTGTGAAGGAAGTGTTTTGGAGAGTGGCACGTGCCACTTCATGGGCTTCTTAGGAGGGAGTCCTTGAAGAACTTAAGGGTGATTGTATTGAGGGTGCTGCTCTATTGAGAAGGGTCACACAAGAGTGATATGTGAAATTTTTCTTCCCATGCCCTAGATTTGGCCACGACACTTCAAGCTTTGGCAATTTTTGGAATCATTCAATGGAGGATGTGAGAAAAATGCCCACTTTAGAACTTTGTTTGGGGGTCTACGACTACATCATTATGAAGTTGAAGGAGTGACAAGATGAGGCTCTCTCGTGGCACCAATGTTTCTTTGAAGGCGACCCACGACCGCTTGAGAGGCACCTTGTAAGTGGACCTTAACCAAAGTGGACAGAGGTTGCATGTCTTGTACAATCATACCAACCCCGACTTTGAACGCCTCTCAAAGGTAAAGAGTATTGTAACCATCAGCGAGAGGTAGTTGTGGATCTTGAGACAGGCTCTTGTGACTGCCTTGAGGTCCAAGAGAAGAAATTCCCATGTGATTATGCTACTTGCGTTATCCGCAGGAGCGGGCTTGGCCTTCGGCTCACAAACTTCATGTACCATCTTACTTCATGAAGGCATGGAGAGAGTGACGGTCTTGCCTCTCCATGACCTCCCCATCTCAGCATCAAGGTGTTTGGCACCAAAACTGAAGAGGAGGCTGTTGCATGTTTTCATACCCCGTAGATGTGCCGGTCAGGGGCGGCATTTGCATGTTCCTTCATGTTAATCAAGATTTTTATCTAAAAAAAAAAAACTGAAGAGGAAAGGAGGAAAACCAAGATGAAAGAGGACGGAGACCCAACCCCTTGCATCAACATGGTCTTAAATCAAGTGTAACCTATGTAATCTTCGTGGTCATAGTTGCATGACATATCAAGATTCCTTTGATCCAGTTGTAAAAGAATTTAGGGGTTTGGAGATATCGCGGTTAAAATCAGCCCTCTTTTAGTCTAAGACAGCTATTCATGCTCACTTTGTACAGAACTTTCGAGGAAATTTTGCGCCATGGCAATGATCATGTAGCCTAACTTTGAGTTGATTTCATGCTTTTCATGTGACACTTGTCACAAGTCATGGTTACAGGTGATATTTACCTCCCTAAAACATGAAATCAACATAAACAAGAGCAAATGATTTAGTGAAAACATGAAAATTGGCATGAAATGAGTGGGGGATAATTTGTTTAGGTGTATTATAAGAATTTTTTATCAGAAAGTTACAAATTAAATTCTAGCAATGATTAACAGACCTTTTTTTGTCAGCAAGGAACCTCTTCAACCTTTATAAAGCTCACCAATGTTGGAAAGAAAATATTTTTTATTGTTTTTTTAACTTCATTCAATAATGCTTTTTAAACAGAAAAGTGTTAGGGGCATATCTGAACACTTATCACAGGGTTGTTCTTTTGGCTAACTCCGAGGATCAAAAAAACCTTTTGCCAATCCCCATTCAACTTCCTTGGCACCTTTGTATTCTGACCCTCTCTGTTTTTTCTTCGATATTGTTGCACTCGATAGATAGTTTTTTGGGCCAGTTGGATGTTTGTCATTTCCTGCTGGCTTTGAAGTCTCGGATTGAAACGAGACCCCAAAGAAAGGGTGGGCGTAACTCTCACATGAATTCGTGTGTGTGAGAGTGACACCCACTTTTTGTGCATTGGCGGCAACTTCAGTGTGCACGGAGGGCACATTGGCTGAAGTGAAGGCGTATTGAGAAAAGCGAAGGCGCGAGCAAACATCGCCATTGCTGATGTCACCAGGTGCGCTAGGAGGATTGACGCATGGCGGGCGAGGAAGAGGGGTGGGATCACGGGCGATAAGGAGAGGGGAAGGTCGAGGAAGAGGAGGGAGGGAGAGCATAAAAAAATGAGGATGCGAGGAGGGCGGGTGACAAGGAAGGACGAAGGGTAGGCGATGACGGGGGGATGACAGGCAAAGTGGATGGGGGACGGTGGGCAAAGAGGAGGGGGACGGTAGGGGACAAGGAGTGGAGGAGGAAGGGCAATGAGAGAGTGGGAGGGCGGCGGACAATGAGGGGGGGAGGTGGGCGATGTGGAGGGGAGAAGGAAAAGCGATGAAGGAGGAGGACGGGTGATGTGGAGTAGGGGAGGGTGGGTGTCGAGGTAGGGGGAGAGCACGATAGAGGAGGGGGGAGGGCGGGCAACGGGAGAGGGGGAGGGCAGGTGATGAGGGAGGGTGAGGGTGTGAAAGGAGGAAGAGGGGAGGGGGGGTGACAAGGGAGGGGGAGGGCGGATGACATGGAGGGGTGGAGGTGGGCAACGTGGAGGAGAGGAGGGTGGGCGACGAGAGAGGGGGAGTGTGGGCGACAAGGGAGGGGAAGGGAAATATAGAAGGGGAAGGGCAAGCGACAAGAGGAGGAAGGGGGGGGGACGAAAGAGGGGGAGGGCAGAGTAGAGGAGGGGGGAGAACGGGCAATGAGAGAGGGGGATGGCGGGGGATGAGGAGAGGAGGAGGGCGGGCAGCAAGGAATGGGGAGGGCAGGTTACAAGGAGGAGGGGTGGGTGGGCGACAAGCAAAGGGGAGGGCGGGATAGGGTTGTTGGGAAATAAGAGAGGGGGAGGACGGGTTATGAGGAGGGGAGGACAATGGGCGACAAAGGAGAGAGAGGGAGGAAGAGAGGAGGGAGGGACGGGCAATGAAAGAGGAGGAGGGCGGGATAGAGGAGGGGAGGGTGGGGAACAAAGAAGGGGGGGAGCGGGATAGAGGAGGGGTGGGCGGGCACTTTGCGTGTGCTCCATGCACATGTACATGTGTGTGTGTTCCTGTTGCTTGCATGTTTGGAATGAACTACATGCAATGCCCTTTCACTCATTAGCAGGCCCTAGTGGGCGCACGGGGGCCGGCTTAACTGTGTTTTTTTTTTGGGGGGGAGCATGACACATTTGGACGATGACGTGAATTTTTTCATATGAAAGGGAGGGAGGGAGGGCGGGCGATGGGAGAAGGGTAGAATGAGTGACGAGCAAGAGGATGGCAGGTGACAAGGAGGAGGAGGGCGAGATAGAGGGGGAGGGAGGGCGGGGATGCGCAAACACACTATGGTTATGCATATGCATGTGCACGTGCATATGCATTTGCATTTGCATTTGCATGTGCATAGCCATATGTGTAGGCACTGTGCATATGCATATGCACAATGTATATGACTAAAAGCTATGCATATTCATATGCACATGGAAATGGCTATGCATAAGCATATGCATAGGCACCATGCATGTCCACAGTGCATATGCATATGCATATGCATATCCATGTGTAAAGTGCATATGCATATGCATGTGCACAAGTGTATATGCATTTTTGTGCACATATGTGTGTGCGTTTGTGTAGGCATTGTGCATATGAATTGGCATTTGCATCTGCAGGGTAGTTTGCATGTGCTCCATGGTGAATGTGTAACTTGCATGGGCTCTATGCACATGCAAATGTTTGTGTGTGCGTGTTTATTCCAAGTTTGGATGAACTACATGCATCGCCCTTTTTTCGTGAGAGAATTGTGTTTTGGCCCACTAGGGCTGGCTGAACTACGTTGAATGTTTTTTGGGGAGCATGACACATTTGAACGATGACGTGAATGGGAGGGAGAGAGGGCAGGCGATGGGAGAGGGAGGGGGGGCAGCTGATGAGCAAGGGGATTTCCGNCATGCATTTTTGTGCACATATGTGTGTGCGTTTGTGTAGGCATTGTGTATATGAATTGGTATTTGCATCTGTAGGGTAGTTTGCATGTGCTCCATGGTGAATGTGTAACTTGCATGGGCTCTATGCACATGCACATGTTCGTGTGTGCGTGTTTATTCCAAGTTTGGATGAACTACATGCATCGCCCTTTTTTCGTGAGAGAATTGTGTTTTGGCCCACTAGGGCTGGCTGAACTACGTTGAATGTTTTTTGGGGAGCATGACACATTTGAACGATGACGTGAATGGGAGGGAGAGAGGGCGGGCGATGGGAGAGGGGGGGGGGCAGCTGATGAGCAAGGGGATTTCCGGGTTATGAGGAGGGGGAGGGCGGGGTAGAGGAGGGAAGGAGGGTGGAGATACGCACACGTACTTTGCCTATGTATATGCATGTGCATTTCCACATGCATTGGCACTGTGCGTATCCATATGCATATGCACAATGCATCTCGATATGCAAATGCATATGCAAAATGCATATGTCTAGGCACTGTGCACATGCATTCTGCCTATGCATTGCATATGCCTATGCATGTGCATATGCTAACGCACGTGCATATGCACATGTGTATGAAAATGCATATCCATATGCATATGCAAAGTGCCTATGCATATGCATATACATATTCCTCGGCACAGTGCATTTTCATTGTGCACATGCAAATGCATATGCATATGCATATGCATTTGCATTGTGCATATGCATATGCATTATGCATATGCATATGCATAGATATAATGCGTGTGCATTGTGCACATGCATTATGCCTATGCATAATGCATATGCATATGCATATGCAAAGTTATTAGACATATGCATATGCATATGCACAATGCATATGCATATGCATATTCATATGCAAAGTGTATATGCATATGTATATGCATATGCATTGTGCATGACCATTTCTATGTGCACATGCACATGTATTTGCATGCACATGCAAGTGCATGCAAATGCATGCACAAGAGGGAGGGAGGAAGGGGATACACACACGCACTGTGCCTATGCATATGCATTTGCACATGCACATGTGCATTTGCACATGCACAATGCATATGCACAATGCATGTGCCTAGACAATGTGCATATGCATTGTGCATATGCATATGCATATGCCAAGGCATTGTGCATAGGCACATTGCATATGCATTGTGCCTATCTGTATGCATATGCATATGCACAGTGCAAATGCATATGCATATGCATTTGCATATGAACAATGCATATGCACAGTGCCTAGGCTTATGCATATGCATATGTATGCATTGTGCATTTGCATATGCATATGAATATGCACATGCGTATGCATATGCATACGCATATCCTTAGAGGGCTGTGGGAGGGGAGGGGTTTCTCATATCATCATACGTTGGAACCCCTCTCCAACACCCCCCCCCAAACCCCTCCCAGAACATCGAAATTCTATTGGATGAATGTATTGGATGGTGAACATCATGGCGTACATGCATATGCATATGCCTAGTGCGTATGCACAGTGCATATTCATTCCAGTCAGGTGTTTAGAGAAGAGAAAACAGATCATCAACAGCGACAACTACAGCGACAGCGACAGCTTCAGTGACGATGACTGCAAAGGCAATGGCAACAAAAATTACGGCCAAGACTATGACGACTACGACGATGAAGAAAACGAAAACGACACAGTGCCTTTGCACATGCATATGCACATGGATATGCACGTGCATATGCATATGTACAGTGCACGAGCATATGCATATGCATGTGCATAGACACGGTGAATATGCATTGTGCATATGCATATGCATTTGCATATGCATGTAAATATGCATATGCATAGGAACTGTGCATGTGCATATGCATACACATGTTCATAGGGAGTGTTCATATGCATTGTGAATAGGCACTTGTGCATATGCATTGTGCATAGGCATTGTGCATATGCATATGCATATGCACATGCATATGTATCGTGCATACACACTCTGCATGTGCATGTGCATCTGCATATGCATACGCATATTCATGTGCATGTGCATAGCACCTATGCATATGCATTGTGCATATGCATATGCATATGCATATGCATATGCATATGCATGTGCATAGACACTGTGCATATGCGTTGTGCATATACATGTGCATGTGCATTCTGCATGTGCATATGCATGTGCATGTGCATGTTGCATATGCATTGTGCACATGCATGTGCACATTGCATATGCATTGTCCATATGCATGTGCATGTTGCATATGTATTGTACATATGCATTGTTCATATGCATATGCATATGCACAATGCAGGAGAGGTGGGCTGAGCTATGCTAAAACTTTAAAGGCAACATGACACATGCAAACAATGAGAAAAACCATGCATATGCACATTTGCATGTGCATAGTGTACATGCATATGCACTAGTGCGTTTGTGCATGGATATCCACATGCATATGCATGTTCTCTTTGTATAAACATAGTCCATGTGACTATGCATATGTACATGTATATGCATATGCAGTTGCATATGCATATGCATTAAGATGTCCATATGCATATGCGTACACACACCCTGATCACTTTTTGTGTACATCAAGTGGTTTGTGTAGGTGTCCACCATGAGCGACGTTAAGGAGGATGCAGAAAGGGTTCACGCATATATGAATGGCTTAGACTGCGCGTTCCAAAGGAATAATCCTCAATTTGAGGAGATCGGGGATGGGGGACATCGAGATCTTGACGATGTAGACAAAGGTCACGATGACGCAAGGTTTACAATTTCCAATGATGCTCAAGGGACAGGGGATGTGAGAGGGGGAAGGGAATGGGGTCATGAGTCAGAACCATGTAGTTGGGGATCATGGCACCGGATATGCGCCAGTCGATGCATGTGATACGCATCGCATCTTTGTGTTGCCCGGAGTAGCATCAAACTCTGCTTCATGTGTCCCAATTTCCTTGGGATGCAATGCCATAGATATCACATGGACTATGTCAAGGGTATAGGTGTGGCATGGAAGTCTTGAAAGACAGAGAAGACAAGAGTGTGGGATTGGACTGGACACACGTACACCACAAAGGCAAAAACCCACCAGCGTGTTTTTGGCATGCAGTAAAGAATTCATGGAACACGACGATGTAGAGGTTAGCCCTATAAAATTCATTTACTTAGGTTTACTCCACCACGAAACGTTATGCATGTCAAGAGGGGGAGGGTGAAGGTGGGGGGTTCTCACACGGGAGGAAAGGCAATTATGGTGTGAGAATATTGGATTTTGCACGTATTTTTGTACGATGCAGGTTGAAAACGAATGAAGTGCAAGAACATAGAAGAGAAGAGAAAGTTTCCATTTAAAGTCCGTGTACGACTATGCAAGAAGATGCAGTTTTGGGAGGTGGAGAAGATCATCACGGAGCATGCGTGTGAAGCAGCAACAATAAGAGGATACCCATCCGGACATGTTAAGGACGTGGCCTCGCTCATACTAGGCATCGTGTATGCTGACATCAAGACACAAATCACCACATTTTGATGTGTTACTGAGGCAACGATTGGAGGCAGCATAAAGATCGCATACAACACTGTGTAGGAAGGGAGGAAACAATTTCTTAGAATGTTCTTCAGGATTCCATAGAAAGCATGGGCATTATTCAATCCATTCATAGATGACGTAATTTGTTTTCCCACCCCTCACATATGCACATGCACACTTGAAGTTCCTTTTTCCATATTCATTTGCGCATATGCGTTTCTATGTGTACATACCTATGCTGCTCTCAACATTTGACCCAGCATGCTGGGTTGAAGGTCGTGCGATTGACCTTGACCCATTGTCGAGGTCAACCGACCCACCCCCCCCCTTTGGGGAGCGGGGGCTTGGTTGACTCCCCTGGAGAGCGTGTCGGTCCTCATGTGTGTGCATGTGCTATGCATTTGCATTTGCATATGCATATGCATCTGCATATGCATGTGCATTTGGATATGCATGTGAATATGCATATGCATGTGTGTATGCAAGGAGATGTTTTTTTGTATGAATGTGCATATATGTGGCTTCTTCTTCTTCTTCTCTTATGTAAATTTTTGCAGATTATTTGCCAGATTCCAGAGTGGGTGGGTGATGTAGAGAGTGTATAACGGCGGTGTCAACGTGCACTAATTGTTTGTGGTGCGATGAGGAAGGATTCGGATTGTGGGAGACAGTTTGTTCCCATGGATGGAACTTTCATGGAGGGAAGTGATGAGGGCGTGTTATTGATGGCAACCACCTCGGATGCAAGCAACCACATCGTTCCACTCATGATAAAAATTGTGCCGAGTGAGAATAGTGAGGACTGGAAGTAGTTTGCATGGAAGTTGGAGGAGAATTTCAGCATTCTACATGACCACACTATGGTCGTTATGTCTGATACGCACGCATGCATTATTCATGCTGTGCATAATGAGCTGCCAAAGGCATGCCCTGCACACTATGCATGGCATATTTGCAAGAATGTGAAGGACCGGTACGGTGTTGAAACACTAGGAATCTCTTAGAAGCTATTGTATGCACAGAAAATGAAGGAGTGAGAATTAGCAGCAAACAAGGTAGAAGTTATGAGTGTAGATGCACTTGAGTACATGCTTTGATGTTCTATAGAGCACACGAGGGACTGGCTCCACATCATTGGAGCGCTCTAAAATTCCCACTCCCTTGGTAGGATCATGTCATGTATAACACTATGGACATTTTGAACTCTACATTCACGGGGTATACATCCTCACTCCTTTTGACTTCTTCATAGGGGTATGGGAGTATTGGTAACATTTCATGGTTGAGCGTTGGTGAGAGGCAGAGGCTTACATGGGGAGCTTACCCAAAAGGGACAAGAGATGTGCAAAAAATTCTTGAAGTTGGTGTCTGGATACGTGTTGAAGATCAAGGTGGCAATGGGTTGACGCACGGTGGTCACAGGGAAATAAGTGGTCCAAAGCCGCGGATAGTGGATTCGGAAGAAATGTCGTCTACATGCTACTTATATCAGGAACACCATTTTCCATGCGTGCATGCAATAGCCTACCTCATACACGTGAATGGAAAGAAGGTCACCGATAGGTGCCATCCGGCGTACCTTGTATCATCGTGGAAGGAGATTCATTTTGATGAACTCCCGCTTGTTATGTTCGAGGACTTGCTTCCACACAAAGGGTTTGCCCCATCCTTGCGCATGGAGAAAGAGGTAGGTAGGCCTACTTCAGCATGTCGAGAATCAGACAAAGCAAAGTATAATAGAAAGAGGAGATGCATGACGTGCGGTGAACAAGGTCCCGTGGAACGCGACTGCCCAACTTGTCTCCCTCATGGGGATGTAAGATGAGCACAGCAATAGGCACCATGCCCCAAAACAACTACTACCAGTGTAGCTTCCTCCACAATGCCCATAGTCACCTCAAAAACCCCCACCACACCAGCACAAGCACCGACACATCGTGAGCAATGCTTACGATGAGCATAGCAACAGGCACCACCCCCCATAACAGCTAACCCTAAAGAATGCATGGAGGAACGCAAATACCTCTAAGAAATGCTATGTGATTGTACAAAGGTTAGTGCAAAAGTGCTATGCCTTACCTACCCTCCATGCACACTCCCACGCTCATCCGCCAAGTACATGTATTACATTCTCTTGTCTGGTGGATTATTAGCATGTTACGTACATCACAGGTTTTGAATCCTCTCCCTTATGCTTGCAAATGAATTTTTGATCTCATGTATGCTTATGCTTGTCATGCATCAGTTGTCATCCAATTCACTCCACAATGCTATTACGTTAAGTTGTCTTTCACCTTAACTCTCCCTCCAATCCCCATCCATGTTTCACTTGTGACGATGCACGCTTTGTGGGTCAAGGCATCAAGGAGAGGAGTAGTAATGGGTCAATTTGGGAGCATACAAAGCTTCCCACAACACCAAGTAATACAAAGAGAGCCCTCATCACCTTCTTAGATGGAGCATGCACTTGAGCAACATTCCCGAAGAAATGACAGACTACTCTTGCAGCAGACGTCGGATGGCCCTTCACAGGGAGTAGCTTCTAAGAAAGTGTAGTCACAGGCATGTAAGGAGAAAGGAGCATGTGCTACAGCCGACAGACCAAGGGTTGCATCGTTGTATCTTGAGGGATAATTTAGAAGGTGCACAAAAGTGATGGAGGAGCAACGATGTCATGGGCAAACAAAGGGTAAGGAAACTCTGGGGCCAAGGGCAATGAGAGTGAATGAGATCAAAGGAAGGAATGGAATTGAAGCTGTGCATGGTGAGGGAACAAGCTGTGAGCAACAACAAGAAGCATGTGAGTAATGCATGGCCCTTACGTGCTCACAATGCATGCAGCAAGCATAGATTGCATGCATGTGATAAAGATGTTGCCGTCATATTGCTAGGCTTAAAAGGTTGAACCAATTACTCACATGCAACTATTGACACATGTTAAGACACCTCAATCTTGCTATGTCCCATGCATATAACTTTGATTGGACATCTTGTTTTAATGAAACTTCATGAAAATTTATAGTGACTTCATTATGTATTCGACCTATAAATGTATGCTCTTTCTAAGTGATTCTACATGTCACATGTGGAATATGAATAATTGAACAAAACTTTACTACTAGTTTTGGCACCATCACAACATAATGAATAGTCATGTACAGTTATGAACAAGGAAGACATTCCCCTAACAAGCTGCATGAAAACGTTTGGGTAGTGATTTCTAATCATTACAGGGAAAATAAAGGATGTGCGTGAGGAGCATTGATTCAACCGAAGTGCTGGAAATATTATTGAGGAATGTCTCTAGAAAGTAGGTCATTCTGTGTACCAGAAAAATGACATGTTTGTGTCTCTTTGTAAAAGGTGAAATTCTTGCGTGCACATCTGCAATATGACATTTTTGTGTGCCCTTTCAAAAACCATGGTACATCTGTGTTTTCAGAAAAAGGAAATAGCAGCGAAGGTTAAATACATACTCAAGTGAGAAAAAAATCAGGCTCACAATTCGGGTCTTGTTTTCTTGTGTGAGAAACTTTATACTCTGACTTCTATCTTCGGGAAAGGATAACTTTCTATTTTTTAAATTGAGAGAAGAGAAGAAAAGTGACAAATATTAAAAAATGTACGTTGATAAACGTTATTCTAATACGGTGTAACAACAAAAAATTGAACATTTTTGTGTGCCACTTTGGACAGTGACAGGACATGTGTGTGTGCCCCTCCAAAAACGTGGCATTTTTCTGTGCCCAACAAGAGAGTTTCCATTTTTGCGTGCCCCTCCAAAACTTTGACTGCTTTGCGTTCTTGGCATGAAAGTAAAATTTTTTTATGCTCTGCCAAAAATCTAACTTTTTTTTGTGCCCTTCTTGAAATCTTGTTACAATTGCGCTATACTCATTTCAGAGCAATGTAGCGATCCTCACATGGCAATGAATCTCACAAAAAGGAGGGCTTTGGCGACTGTCATTGCTATCCATGATTGCCCATCAGGCCTGCACAATGTCCTAGAAATGGCTGACTTCGGGTGCTTTTGGCCTCGGTCGTATAAACTTAGGGTGTGTTCTTGTAACTCCAAACTCTGTAATGTGTGTAGGAATCCGATTCAAATTCTGCGGTGGTACATGTCACCCTATTCACATACAAAACAAATTCATTCTTTTATCCTGAAGGAGGAAGCTTGGCAAAAAGACTCAAGAATACCATAGTAGTTTAAGTATGCGCCCTCTTTGCATCTTATTGCAACAGTACGCTAGATTGAGCTCAATACCAAAAACAAGTTGGGTGAAGTACTTCGTTCGTGATGAATGAAAACATTTATTGTTTTAGGCGATTTGACTTGCAACTGATTAAAAATACGAGTCCGTCGTTAAACATGTTCCTTATAAGTAGCCCAGGTCATAGCTGGGCAGCTATAATTCTTTCCATCGACCAATTTAAAGTCGCTCTTCTTGCCTCGATCTTACACTGAAGATATTTCCTAGTCCAAACATGTTGTAGTAAAGAATCACATTTTTTACATCATGCCACGAAAATGTTTTGCACAGACACCATATCTCAATCTAGGTCTATCCAATAAGACATCTTGCTGCGTTAGAAGAACCAATTCACTAGTCAAATTAACTAGTAAATGAAAAATTAGAATCAATGAAAACAATTCATTTCATTGTAAGTCTAGGGGAATTTTCAATGATTTTGTAGCTTCAATAACAATGTAATGGACTTGGTCCATTTTGCAACTAATTGTGGAACCAAAACATAAGCCCTTAGAGTAGTCAGTCCAAGAAGACCGAGTGACTGGTCGCCTCAACCATTTTGGCTAAGACGCGTCTCGGCAAAACGGACATGGTCATCACAGGGCACGGATGTTAAAACATGCATCCTAGCCTAATCCATCTATGTGGCACAACCACGTGGAAATAGGGCCCTAGCGGAGCTCAAGGGGTGGAGGAGGAGTGACGCGATGGAATCTCCATCGTAACACTCCTCTCACCCCAAATCCACACTAAAGATATATTCCGGACCAGAGTCGACCTAGACTCTAGCCCGTATACTATTTCACGGACAAGGACACCTCCTGACTCCAATCTCGAGACCCCAAAACATGTAGTAACTATTTCAAGACCATTTATTATCCTAAAAATGGTCCTCACGCTACATTCCTCCCCCTTTTCTCTGAACCGTCCCAGTTTGTCCTTGCTCATGGAGGTTTGATCATTGTGTAAGTCAAGATGAAAACCTTGTAACAAAAAGCATGTGTAAGAGAACCTTTGTGAACTCTTGTCATCTGCAACACTATTGCGTCACGTTCACGCACAATAAACCACGAATGTGCGTGATTTTTCACAATTGTGATCATCTGGGTCCAACATTCCGTATTGACCATGCAATCCATTGGGTCTTGCGAAGACAAGACAAGCACAACCTCTATACATTTGAACACAGGTGTTGGCTTTCCTTTGTAGAAGATTCATCACACTTGTGTATTGTTACCATGGTCGATGCCATTTGGGATGTACATTGTCAATTTCGACTTGCCAGTTTGGAAGTAGGCATGGAAGAAACATTATTCCACATTCCGTGTGGTACGTGTTCTGCAAGCTGTTGTGGTGAAACCTCCTCCCCCTTTGCAAGGAGCGTCCCTACGACTGATTAACCGGGCATCCCCAAAAAAACTGTCTAGGTCCACACAACACTTCCTATGTCATTTGTACATGATCTCTTCAGAGGGAATGTTGCCAAGGCGGTACCTCCCTACAACATTGTTAATACATGCAACCTAGTATGTGGACATCAGTCCTCTTGGTTCGCAACCACGTGTTCATGACCACGTGAAGGCCTACTAGATCTCTTTGAGCACATGTGGGTTGGTTGGCTGAACACAACCAAGCTCCACTAAGCCCATGCAACTCGCATGTTAGTTTTTTCTTAGTGTTGGGAGGTACCAAGGACCTAAGACATAGTTGCTGAGCACACTTGTTTTTTTCTTTCAAAGATTACACACCTCTTCGAAGGAGGCGGCATTGGTTGTATGACACGCGCAATTTTCATCAACATCCGTCATTAGACACGACAATGCTCCGACCTAGATGATCTTGGTTTCAACCATGATCTCCCCATTTCTGTCAAAAATGGGTACCGTAGGCTGCTGCTCATGCCCCTGTCAAAAGCAGACTGCTTCTGAACTAGGTTAGCTGAGATTGCGGATCTCAACAACCATGGATTCTAACCACGAATGAAGTGTTGAGCGCACGCAACTCACCAAACAGGTGTACCATGATCACAATCATTATGGTACAAGTTGGACGAACAACTTTCGGGTGTTAATTCCATGTGATTCTGATCGAATTCTCTTGAATCACATCCGGTGATCCTAGAACAACTAGTTTGTACATATTCCTACAATTATGTAATCACGTCCAAGAGTTCCATGCAAGAACTCGTCAATGGATTGTGTTTGCCAAGTTGTAACAATTTGTGTTGCTTCAATGTCTTCTATTGTGTACATTTGGTACTTCCACGTGATAGAGTGTTTTTCTTATGCCTTATCTTAGGCACTTGTAGAGGGTATCACCCTCATTGAAGACATTAGACAAGCCACCACAATCTAGGATATCACTGCAGCGACATCCAAAAACATGTAATACTTGCATTCAGTAATGTAGATCAATGAAACCATCCCCAAAACCAAGGAAATTGAGCCGCTTCACCATGACCTTTCAAATTAGTGAGCATGCTTGAGCTACATCGTAGTCATCATGATCTCTTGGAAAAAATGGTTTTCTTTGAAAAAATTGAATGTTGGATTTGTTTTGCACATCGATATCATATAGACGTTGCTTAACCATATCTTTGGCATGATCGAAATCCATCCGCATGATGTTTGAAGAGCGTGACGTACACGACTAATGTACCGTGTAACGATGCCATCAACTTTGAGGCGTTTCTTAAAACATCCAAAGGATCTGATGAGAGATATCGTTTCCCAAGGCCCATTTTAAAGAGTCTTTTTACATCAACATGTGGTGATGTCACTGGTCGTTTTCTTATTTCAATGTTGATTATAACTCGTTATGTGGTGGATCGGACCAACAGGATGTAGGTGTTAACACATGTTAGCTTAAAACTATTTGCTTATAGATCGTCTTTGCGCTCATAAACTTTCATGGAAAAATTTAGACCTTGATGTGATCCCAACTATGTCGTAGTTGATTTGTAGTAATCTATGAGATCGTCATAGTTCTCTGGAGCACCATGAGTAGAAAAAAGTATCTTTCATTTTCTTTTGAATGGACTGTCACGAAACTGTGGATGAATAAACGTCATTGACATTGGTTCAGTTACTTTTGTTTATCAATGTCCATGACATGTTCACTCGTATAGTGATGATAGTATGAAGGTTTTGCCCTCAAATTTGCTCACTTCGGTCAATTTTGTTATACACGAGAGTTGAATTTTGCAATCTTCCACGACTGCACTGCGGCGTCTCAATTTTTTGAGGAACCATCAAAGAGTCTCTGCCTCTCTCTGAAGCATTTACAACCCTCATTGACAATAACTATTGTTTATTGAACAAGGTTGTGAGTACACTCATGTACCTTTTTATCGTCTGTACCAGTCGGGTAGCACGATCTGTATCCATCACTCACTGAGTGATAGAATGTCAATGGTTTCTCCATTGAGAATCAGGAATGTCATCCTTGATGTTGGGGTTTTGGAGCCTGCAATGACGAAGTCACCGCGTGCTCTGATCCAGCAAGGGGGTCTTGTTGCTGATTAGGATCTCTTTGGCCAGCAAGCAAACCTTGTACTCCAATGTGTAGAAGCGGATGACTTGGATTGAAACTTGTGATTAAAAAAGAACATCAAGTACAAGTATGGTACAAGGAAATAGCGGCGAAACACAGCTAAGCTTAATGCGCTGACACAACCTGCCCCATCAAAGTGCGCAACACCTTGCTTGGCCGTCAAGGCTGTGGTTGTAAGGGTGTTAGAACGGTCACTATTCTTTTAGGTGAAATGGCCTCCAGGTTGTCAGGGCACCCTCATCTTGACGCTGGCAGCCACTGCTAGGCTTTCTCGGTCTTTAGAGGACTTTTGACCTTACTAGCCAAGGTAGCAGAGTGCTACCAAGCTTTCCGGGTCGACGGAGGGGAACTCCAACAAGACACACAGCTTCTAGATCCTCCTAACCAGGCTGGCAGAGCACTGCCAAACACACTGGGTTGTTAGAGGGAGACTCCAACACAGTCCGATTGTTTAGACAAAATCATCTCTATAAAGCAGAGCTGAGGTTAGGCAATAGCTCTGAGATCTCACGCCTAGACAGAAATCCTTGCCCACAAATGGGCAACGTCAAGCAAGACAGCTCAAGCTAGGCAGCTTGAGTCTTGCACGTAGTGTGGCCACCAAAGCAAGGTGGTTAGGCGATCACCTAGTCAGGTGCATCCTCTTGCTCAAGCTAGCATACTGCTTATAGGCTTATTGGGGTCTTGAGATGAAAGCGACAGCAGAGTCTTTGTCTGAGGCGATGTTTGGCAGAGATGGACTGCTAGTGAGTGGAGTTTATGTTGGAGTTGCTTGCTAAGTTCATGCTGAGTTACTGCTAAGTTTTTGGAGTTACTGGAGTTAGTGGACTTACTGGATTGACTGAGTTCAGTCTGCTTTTATGCTGAATCCTGAAAATTTGACTAGCTACACTGTGTTCAGAGGAAGCTTCCTGCGATAAGGTTGTAGCTTCCTCCTCAAGGAATCTTCCCGATCCAAGGCACGTAGCCTTCTCCACAAGGAAGCTTCCTAAATGCTGGAAACTTGGCAGTGGTCCCAGCTGGTGAGTCATGGATGTTGCCGTTAACGTAGTGCGGTCCCCATTCTAAGCTCTGCATGCAACCACTGAGTCGTGCATGTAGTAGCTGATGCAGCTGCTAAGTCGTGCATGTGGTAGTTGATGCAATGCTGAGTCATGCATGCACCATCTGATGCAGAGTGGTCCCAACTCCAGACCCCTGCTTGCATGTGCTGATGGAAGCGGTCCCAGCAATCCAGTCAGGTGTAGCCCCACACTGACTAGTCTGGGCCAAGTACCCAACAGTGCTTCCTTGCACTACGCAGTTGCTAACCAAGCTGGGCTCGTAGGCATGCACAGCCCCACTATGAATGCAACACTTAAAAGATCCAGGCTCCTTTCCCCCCCTTGGAGCTGGATGCCAGAATTTAATCTGGCTTCTACATCAGAAATTGCTGGTCAAGCCGCACCCGTGTATTTAGGGATGAAAATCCTTAACTTTGCGTATAGACCTCTTATTGTTGATCCGACTACGCCATGTCGAAGCTGTTGCTCTGCGTAATTATTGCTGACTCCATCACTTGACACGTTTAATCATGGACTAATGTTTGTATTGGCGAAGACTAATGATGCACAGAAGCTCCAAAAGATACCTATGCATCTTGAACACATTGTGTACTTAGAGCAGGATGTCAATCCTCGAGGGTTGAAGTCAATGTGTCAACAGACCATGTCAGTTGAACATCTCATGAATATGTCATGAAAGAATCATATTTCCTTTTGGATATTGTAGCGCAATGGAACGTGCGACTGTTGAAGAACACGTCCTGCGTCCGGCGTCCTGTTGGTCGTTTTTTATTCAAAATATCAGCTGATATCGTCAGCTTGTTCAAATGTCACAAAACTGTTGTGATCATTTGTCCATCCAACGTATCCACGACTGGGTGTCGTGATCGACACACAAACACTTGGTGGATAAGGTTTTGTGCATGTCGTTCACGTTTTCAACGCTTGCCGTGTACCCGCCTTCACGTTGTTGAAGCAAAATGGCATGAATCGCATACCATGATCCATTGAGAAGTGGATTCCCAGGTACTTGGTCATGCATGTTAACACCTTGCGGTCATGCAAGTTATACCTATTTTGGAGAAGGTGCTCAACCGACTTGGCTTTTGTAGCATGTTCCATCTATGGACAGGGAGGAGTTTGTCCACCTTTAGAATGGTCCACGTTTGAAGATATGATCTATGTCACACGTGATTTATCCGTTAGATTTTGATTCGTATTTTGTTTGGAAGTACCTTCCCATGTTGTTGTTGGCAAGGATAAATTCAAATTCCAAGCATCGTCACTGTTGGTGATGAACCAGACCACTGTGTTTTTGTTACGTCCTTTGGGTATACCATTGATCACCACAGCCGTCAGTGATTGTTTCTGGACATGCCCTTCGATTCTTGTTTTGAAGAATTTGACAGTTCAACCATTCTTGACGTCGACGAGATGCCTTGCAAACACCATCAAATGACGTATTTTGATGGTTGAAATGATGCTCTTGATGCACGTGCCTATAGAACCACTTTGTGCATAGATTTTATGCTTATGTTTGGTGGTCTATGGCAAGCTAGCACAATGAGGCAACGGTTGGCTAGTTCTAGCTAGTTGATACAACGGGGTGCGATAGGCACTCATGTTATTGGTGCAATCAGCATCTTATAACATGTGTTTTAGCATCAACACTAGCATAGCTAACCCAATTGTAGCTTATGGCCAGAGTGCGTTCGGGACTCTCATGATTGGTGCATTCGCATCCATGACAAATGTGCAACTCGCAGCTTTTGTCAATCCTACAATTGGTGTCTATGGGAATGGTGCATTTGACACTCGTGTCAACGAGTTAACCAAAGCACCCGTCGACCATGTATTCAGCGTTACTTCGGACTGTGCGGTTGGCACTTGCGTGAGTGCTACAATTGCATCTCCCATGTTGGTCATGCTCCCAATGCAAATGGAACTAGTCAGTTTTGTGTGCTCCACCCTCGTGTAAGGATTTGCACCATCGCGTACGTGTTGAGAGTGATTGGCACTCACACTCTCCTTTCATTGAAATCCAAGAACAAATGACTTGCCTTGTATCATTCGTGCAATGGGCACCCACGTGGATTTGCATTTAGCCTTTGCTTTGGTCATACCTCTGCAAACCATGAGTAGTGCCTTCGCCACTAGCATCATGGATGATTTTAGCATACGTGATTTAAGTGCAACTCGCAATCTTTCACTTGTGTGTTCCACACCAAGAAAATTTGTAACCATCACTTGTGCTATTGCTTGTATTGCCAACCGCACTTACGTTGATGATGTGGTCGACGTCCATATAACCGTGCAATCAACACTCTTCTTGTGCTGTCTCAACGTTTTGCATTATTAAAACGTCTAGGCAAGCAATTGAGAGGTCACAGCTTGATGGTGCTTTATCTAGGTCAAGAAATTGCCTCGATGTACGTCACTGTTATGGTTTTGCAACCGAGTGACATTGTGGCTCTTTTGCGAGAATTGTTTTTTAGCGCATGTACAACCCGTGTTAAGATATGTCGTGGCTTTGGAAGGCTAGCCCTTTCAGGTTTTCTCACAACATACCCCAAACTTTGAGGTTGATTCACAAACATTTAGGCAGTCGGCACTACATTTCTTGTGTTGAAATATTTCCAAAGAAAATCCGTCCAACACAGGGAAAAGTGTCAATTTTCCTTCTTTTGTTCTTTGGATCGGAAAAGAAAAGAGAAAATCACCACTTTTGATTTTCAGAAGAGCTCAACCAGAGCTCTTACATTCTTACGTCAAAACCAATGGTCAAATTGACCACATTTATGGGTTCGACCACAAATGTTTTAACATTCCAAATGTTCCAAAAATGGTGAACGTAGAACTCATCAACTCGAGGATTCGTTTGATGCGTGGAGTCTCCCAAGTGTCACGAAGTGGTGTGTTGGGAAAACAATCTATCGTCCCTTTTATTCATGTACAGGAAAACACTCTGGAAGAATGATTGAGAACTTCTAAAAAAATTGTAGAGCTTACACTGGATTCCATGGTGAGTTTTACCGAGGTCGAAACCAACTTCAAGGGATGTTATTCCTGTTTTCTGGGGGCAATCTTGGGGAAAACCAAGAAAAGTAGCCACCATTCGGGGTCGACCACACGGCTTCTTAGTCACGAGGTCAAAGTCAACCGGCTGCGCCACTTGCGCACACATCTCATACCAACAAGCTTGTTTTTGGACCACCTGTATGCGCCTATCATGTAGTCTCCTTAGCCAGGCGTGGGAGGAGGGAGGAAACTTCCTCCTTTCCTCCCTCGCTCTTGCGTGCCAGTCTGGCGGTGGGAGCTTCTCCCCTCCGTAACTCTGTGACGCAGACGGCACCATGGGAGAGGAGGGGAGGGGAGTGGGGGAACTCTCGCCTCAGATATCCTTGGCGTTGTGCATGCAATGGACGAGGAGGGGGGGACTCTTCCCTCACGTGCCCCCCTTGGCGCCGTCCACACCATGGAAGGGGGGAAGGGGGGGGGAGGGGAATCTCCCCTCCCTAGCCCCCCTTGAGGTTGTCAGCGCCATGGAAGAGGGGGGGAAGAGGGAATTTTGTCCCTCTCCTCCCCGTTGGCACTATCGGCGCCATTGGAAGGGGGGAGGGAGGGAGTCCATCCCTCTCCCCCTTTCGGCGCCGTCAATGTTGTGGAAGAGAGGGGGGGGGAAGGACTACTGTCCCTCTCTTCCCCTTTAGCGCTATGAGCGCCATGAAGAAGGGGGGAGGGAGAGTGTTTGTCCCTTTCCTCCCTTTTGCTGCCATTGGCACAGTGGAGGTGGGAGAGACTTTTTCCCTCTCTTCCCTTTCGGCACCTTCAATGCCATGAAGAGGGGGGGGGGGCGTCTGTCCCTCTCCTCCCCTTCGGCACCATCAGCATAGAGGAGGGAGGGGGTTTGGGAGCGGGGCTCATGTCCCTCTTCTCCTTGGGCAGACGGTGTGTGTGAGAGAGGGGGAAAAGGGAGGACGCCCCCCTCTCCTCCCCCTTTGTGTTGTCGGCCCAACTCAGAAGGGGTGTGGAGGGAGAACGTCCCATCTCCTCCCCTTGGGCCGTAGACCCATGGCGAGGTGGAGGGGGAGGATCGCTCCCCACTTGCTGAGAGGTTTAGGCTCAGCCTCCCGGGCTCGTTTTGTTGGGCTTGCCTCGCCGAGGCTGTTCTGTTGCAAACTCTTCTTTTTTTCTTTTCTTGAGTAAGGACAAGATCCCACTTTGGCTGAGGGAGAACGAAGTCCGCATCCACCGGTTGAGCGGGCGGTGTTTCCTCATGTCGGCCTAACTCTCGAACTGTCAAGATTTGCCGTCCATAGGGTAGCGTTTTGCCCAAATGTAAAAAATTCTCTCGTTCGGACTGCTTGATTGACGGTTGACAATTGATGTGAGACGTAGTGAACGGTCGGATTTAGTAAAAAATCAGAATATTTGCTGAAGTTTGGCTCTGATACCAGTTTAATGGACTTGGTCCGTTTTGCGACAAGTTGTGGAACCAAAATGTAGGCCCTCAGAATAGTCAATCGAAGAAGACGAAGTGACTGGCCGCCTCAGCCATTTTGGCTGAGACGCGTCTAAGCACAACGGGCACTGTCGTCATAGGGCACGGATGTCAAAACATGCATCCTAGCCTAATCCATCTACGTGGCACAGGTATGTGGAAAGAGGGCCCTAGCGGCGCTGAGGGGGTGGAGGAGGAGTGACGCGATAGAATCTCCATCGCATCACTCCTCTCATCCCAAATCCACACTAAAGATGTTTTCCGGAATAGAGACAACCTAGGTTGTAGCCTGTATATTGTTTTACGGACAAGGACACCTTGAGACTCAAATCTTGATACGTCGAAACATGAAGTAACTATTTCAGGACCATTTCCAATCCTGAAAATGGTCCTCATGCTACAGATAATGTATAAATAATCAAATTAAAACACAACCAAACTTTGGTCATTCAATTTTTAAGAATGTATATTATTGGAATAAACATGACATGACGTCACTAAAAGCAAAAGTTTCATGCCTTCATAAAGTTTACTAATCATGAAATAGTATATGAATGGAAGGAATTCTACTTGTTTATGTTGTAAAAGGTGGCATTTCTGTTCCAACGTTGGTTTCAACATGGAGGAAGTTCAAAGCATTATCTCATATTGTTGAAAAAACGAGAGTGAAGAAAAAATGACATACATTTATCTTTAGGATAGAATTTCGGTAATTAAAAAACAAACAATCATATGGTGATGAATTCCGGATGAATGGTTAAATTTAAACATCTTATAAACTATAATGTATGGGTAATTCATTAAAAAATGTTTCAACCCGGGTGCAAAAGTTTGTAAGGATGGTTAAAGAAATTTTATATCCCCAAAAATGTAATTGCATTTCAGTTTTAGTCGCAAAATCCATATATAATGTTCGTTATTTAAAAGATATAATATTTGAAAATCATATTATGAGAGGAATTTGAAATTAATTAACGTTAACTTGTACCCAGTTAACTAATTTCAAACGATTCTCAAAATTCAATGTTTTTTAAGTACAGTTGTTCCATGAAGAACATTGTCTAGGGTCTTTGAAAAGTGAAATTTAATTCATTTACATGTTTTTGCACATTAAAAGTCTTAAACCATCATTACAATAGTTTTCAATTGTGTTGAAAATTCACTCTATTGAATGAAATCCACATCAAAATTTACAAAATATTTAGATTCCATTTTTCATTTGGGTTTCCATGATATAAGAACAATAACAACCATAACATTGTTTTATCTATGAAACATCACAAAAATGCTATCCGCAAGAGAAATCATTGCATTATTTCTTCCTTTTCATGTTTTTATTATGAAAAAAAGCTTCGATTTTCTTCCATGTTGAAAACAACGTTGGAACAGAAATGTTACTTTTTTATACATAAAAAGATATAAATATGCTCATTTATTTACCATTTATGATTTGTAACTTGTATGAAGGCTGTAAAATGTTATTTTAAGAGAAAACGCATTTCATTTGTACTGAAAAGATTTTCTTTCATAGAATTTGATTGAATACTTTAAGTTTATTTAGATTTGATTCTGTATACATTACCTTTAAAGCTACAAAATGATTGAAACGTCCCCTACAATTATAATGAAATGAAATCTTTTGTTTTGGTTTATTTTGTTTCATTTTACTTTTACCTCTTAGTTTGATGCATGAATTGATTTCTTTATGAAACAAAATTTCTTATCAGATAGACCTAGATTGAGCTATGGTGTATGTTAGAAAAGTTTCTGTGGCATTACTTATACATATGATTCTTTAGTAGAACATGTTCGGACTAGGAATGATCTCTGTAAGTTTGAGGCCAGAAGAACGATGTCAAATTGGTCGGTTAAAGAAATTGGTTTGACCCTACGCAGACCGTGGCTACTTTCTGTAGATAAGTTTTTTCACGAACCAATATTGTTTACTAGTTGCGATTTGAATCACCTAAGACAATAAAGTTTCGCAGTCGATGATAATGAAGTGCTTTACCCAAACAATTTCTGGCTTCTCGCTCCGACGTCGAACCAAATGCGATCCTCTGGATTCTGCTTGACCCGAACAGATTTTGGACAAGTTTTGCTATTGCAGATAAACTTTGCGATGCATTTCAAAGCAGGGTTCCCACACAAACACATTGCCATCTGTGTGTTGTCTACTTGTGCTGCCAAGTATACGCCCACGTTAAATGATGTGTCGACGGCTACTTTTCCTGCGAACTACTGTGATCATTAGAAATGATGACCATGGTGCACCGATTCCGAATCTTTACTCGGCGTCCCGAGACGTCACGGACGGCAGCGAGTGGTGCATTTTATCCTAAGAGTTCGTTTCGATTCGGCCGAAAGCCAAGACGGCCTAACGGATTCCTACTCCGTAGGCCGAGAACCGAGCCGCCTAGATTGGGCTGTTGACGTGGAACTAAACACGATTGGAATTTTGGACCAGGATCCCCGTCGATGCCTCCAGTCGCTGCATGCCAGGTATGAATCCGTGTTGCACTTTCGAGTATCCGTGAATCCGCGTCTTGTATTCGACCGAAACCAAACGGACCCTAAACTTGTGACGCCTGTCCTCCCTGAAGTATGCATTAGGGCGACCCTACTGCATGAGCTCAGAGTATGCGCTTTTCATAAGGGCACTGTCCCGCTTTCAACTCCCCATTTCCCTAGCGGGAAGCGAGGACCATGACAGAGGATAGCGAGGCACCTTATCCCCCGCCCGCGGGAAGTAGCAGCAGCTACAGCGGCGGTGGCAGCAGCAGTGGCAACGGCTACTACACGGACTACAACGCTGTCATCTACACACGCAGTTATGCGCTCGCCGTGGTGGCTCTTGTGTTTATCGCAATCGCACTTGCTCTTGACAAACTCCTCCACATCCTCGTCAAGGTGGCATCACGACGCTCTCTCTACCCACTAACCTCTCCTCTCCTCGCCTCTCCCCCAATTTCCTCATTTCTCCACTCCTCTTGCTTCTCTCCTTCCTTCTCCCCCCTCTCTTCCTCCCCACTCACGCCTCTCTCTCGTCCTCC
>SZWC01005623.1:104374-149374 GCA_023375785.1 Penium margaritaceum | reverse complement strand
ACACACGCACACACATACATACACACACACGCACACACATACATACACACACACGCACACACATACATACACACACACGCACACACATACATACACACACACGCACACACATACATACACACACACGCACACACATACATACACACACACGCACACACATACATACACACACACGCACACACATACATACACACACACGCACACACATACATACACACACACGCACACACATACATACACACACACGCACACACATACATACACACACACGCACACACATACATACACACACACGCACACACATACATACACACACACGCACACACATACATACACACACACGCACACACATACATACACACACACGCACACACATACATACACACACACGCACACACATACATACACACACACGCACACACATACATACACACACACGCACACACATACATACACACACACGCACACACATACATACACACACACGCACACACATACATACACACACACGCACACACATACATACACACACACGCACACACATACATACACACACACGCACACACATACATACACACACACGCACACACATACATACACACACACGCACACACATACATACACACACACGCACACACATACATACACACACACGCACACACATACATACACACACACGCACACACATACATACACACACACGCACACACATACATACACACACACGCACACACATACATACACAC
Source organism: Penium margaritaceum (assembly GCA_023375785.1). NCBI lineage: Eukaryota > Viridiplantae > Streptophyta > Zygnematophyceae > Desmidiales > Peniaceae > Penium > Penium margaritaceum. The sequence continues at coordinate 148,628 of SZWC01005623.1, read as the reverse complement.
ACACGCACACACATACATACACACACACGCACACACATACATACACACACACGCACACACATACATACACACACACGCACACACATACATACACACACACGCACACACATACATACACACACACGCACACACATACATACACACACACGCACACACATACATACACACACACGCACACACATACATACACACACACGCACACACATACATACACACACACGCACACACATACATACACACACACGCACACACATACATACACACACACGCACACACATACATACACACACACGCACACACATACATACACACACACGCACACACATACATACACACACACGCACACACATACATACACACACACGCACACACATACATACACACACACGCACACACATACATACACACACACGCACACACATACATACACACACACGCACACACATACATACACACACACGCACACACATACATACACACACACGCACACACATACATACACACACACGCACACACATACATACACACACACGCACACACATACATACACACACACGCACACACATACATACACACACACGCACACACATACATACACACACACGCACACACATACATACACACACACGCACACACATACATACACACACACGCACACACATACATACACACACACGCACACACATACATACACACACACGCACACACATACATACACACACACGCACACACATACATACACACACACGCACACACATACATACACACACACGCACACACATACATACACACACACGCACACACATACATACACACACACGCACACACATACATACACACACACGCACACACATACATACACACACACGCACACACATACATACACACACACGCACACACATACATACACACACACGCACACACATACATACACACACACGCACACACACACACACACACACACACACACACACACACACACACACACACACACACACACACACACACACACACACACACACACACACACACACACACACACACACACACACACACACATAAACACAACAACAACAACATGGTTGGATAAGGGGGTGAGCAGGTCATCTATGTAGACAAGGATGGCTACAAAGGGCTCTGATGGAGCACGAGAAAGCGTTGGGTCAAAGGTGCTTCAGTGATTACCCCCTCTCTCAAGTGTGGATGATACGTCCATGTTTCAGCAGCATAGTGACTGCTTGAGCACGTAAAGGGCATTGAGGAGCCGCCAGACCTTGTGTGTTCCATCGATGAAGCCTGGTGGTAGGACCTCGTGGATTTTCTCGTCGAGGCATCCATGGAGGAACACATTGTTCACATCCATCTGCTCTAGCTTCCAGTCATGTTGTGATACATGGCTCAAGAGCGCAGGAGCCACGGTATATCACTAAATTGGAGCAAATGTCTCATCAAAATCAACCCTCACGATCTGTGAGAATGTCTTTCTCATCAGGAAAGCCCTATACCGGTCGACGTTCCCATTTAGCCTCAGATTGCGACAAAGGAACCTGTTGGCTGAGACAATTTTACAACCGGCTAGGAGGTTTATTAGCTCATAGATGTCATGCTCTTTGAGCACGGAAAGCTCCTCCTGTATAGCCTTCTTCGAGATAGTAACTTCAGCGGCTTCTTGAGCATGCTAAACTGTGGATGATGCATGAATGATAGGAAGACTGCTTGTCGCAAAGGAGGTCGTAACATGGCCTGAAACAAGGAATTCAAAGCAGTGTCAAACTCATGTGCAACGATTGCATACCCAACTGCTCTGTTGGGATGCACAAAACTGAGAGCAAGTATGTGTGCGTGGAGATCAGTTAGTTGTACAGAGGAATCTGTATTGGAGAAGGAAACAAGAGAGTGCATGTGTCACTGGGAGGACTAGGTGGTCGGATGCTGAGGGAGAGAAGGATCTCCCTATGTCTGGATTTGGACCGACAATAAGGGCAAAGTTCCAAGACTTATGAGGTGGCTCAATGTCGTCAACCGGTACACAATACTGTGACGCAAGAGGAGATGATGGGACATGAAAACACTATAGTGGAATTGAAGTGAATGAAGGGCTGACTTTATCCTTCACATGCTCTTTGGAAGTTCCAAAAGGACTTAGACTGTGGAGGAGGCAATCGGGATACTATATTACACTAGGTAGTCAGATGGACAAGAACTCACTGTTAGTGAGAGCCACCTGTGGTGTCCAAGAATAGGACAGAGTGACTGTGGAAGAAGTAGGCGCGAGGTATTTGAAACCGGAGGCAGAGATAAACCCATCCCCTCTAAGCCAACAGAACAAGGAAAGAGAAGAGAGAGGGGTGACACAGGTTAGGTCGCCATGGAACACATCCTTGAAGTACAGGGTGTCACAAGATTCAATGATACGACACTGCTGGGAGTGCCACGCTTTTGACATGGTTGAGACAAAAAGAAAGCTGGAAAGGCGAGCACGTGGACTAAGCTTACCATAATTGAGGTCCTAGGGGAGCCAGACTATAGCGACAGTCCCAGACATGAACATGATGCAGGCCTACTACCGCGGAAACCTCTGGGGTGTTGGTGTGCCAGTCACGGTGACCTTTGGACTTGTCGCCATGGCTTGCTTGTATGCTGGGACACTCGACGGCTGCATTGACAGCATCAGAACTAGCCGGCGTGCCCTCACGTTGTCTCTATAGTTTTCTCGGTGACCACCTCCCGGGGTCCATTTTCTCTATGGCACTATCCTTACTTGTTCATGATACAGTTTCATAGAGTTTTTGTTTCTGCACTTGACGCTTCTTTTGGTTTGTCATTCGGACAACCAAGTAGCCCATACGGCTAGCAGGTTCTCCTTTGTTGTTGTTTTGGAGCTTGTAGCCGGGATAGTCTATTTTCTAACTGTTTGGTTGGAATTGTGCGCTAACTTGCGTGCACGTGGATGAGACTACACGTACGCACTTGCTTGTTTATTCTATCTCACTCCTCACATTCTTTCAAGCATATCTTTGCTTTCCCTTCACCAAATCCAGCGTCGTCTGTCATGTTCTCTTCCACACAACGTGCTCCTTCCTTTCATACGTCGTTAAGAGGGTTGTTGCATTCCCTAATGGTATCAGAGCTTTCAAGAGACTACACTTGTTGTGCTCCACAGTACAGAATACAACAGTAGTAGTAGACTCTTTTAGGCTGGGCGGGGTTGCGCTGGGTGGGACGTACAGGTCCTGGCAACGTGGAGGTCCTTAGCTATGAGCTCACGTCATGCAGTCCTCCAGCAGAGCCGGAGGCAGAATACTGTCGACATTTTTTCACACCTTCCCTCGTCAGGGAGGCCATCTTGGCAGCGACGTTCGGTGGTGACGGCATTTGAGGCCTCTGCAACCGGAGCTGTGTCAGACTCCTGCTATAGTAGCCACAGCTGCATTCTGCCCTTGTAGCAGCAGCAGCAGCAGCCCCTTGACGCACCAACCATTGCATTCCAGAAGTAGCAGGAGCAGCAGCAGTAGTAATAGTAGCAACAGTAGCAGCAGCAGCCGCCTCAGCTGCCGCACGTGTCACCATGCAATAGCAGCTATAGCAGCAGCAACAGCGACAGTGGTTGCAGCCACAACATATGGCAGCAGCCACAAGTCACAGCTGATGTAGCTGCCATTGCGCACTGTATCTGGGTGTGTGGCTACTGCATTTCTTGCCACCACTAACAGCACCGACAGCAGCACTAACAGCTTTAGCAGCAGTGGAGCTTTTGTGCAAGCATTCGTAGCCGTACTAGTAGCAGCAGCAGTAGCAGGAGCAACAGCGGTTGCTATTGCGACGAGTAGCCGCGCGAGTAGCCATAGCAGCATTCGCAAACTGTCAGCACAAGCAGCAGCAATAGCAGCAGCAAGCTACAGGCAGCATGCTTTGTCGTTCGACTGGCTCGCCAACCGACCAGCCCATCGATCGACGAGCTCGTCAATGGGCGAGCCCGTCAATCGACGAGCTCGTCCGAGCGGATTCGAGCTCGCTCGCTTACAAGCAAAGAAGAATTCAGTTGGCCAAACTTTCGGCGCCCCAACAACACCCACCCTGGGTGAACCTGGCTGCGCTTTCCCGCAGCCACGTTTCCCTTTCGTTGCCAGCCCAGTCCATTTCATTTAATTTCTTCTTATTTTAATTTTACTTTCAATTTCCTTTTCCTTTTTGCTCCCTGGTCAAGACCCGGGCATCCGGGGTTTGTCCCGGTGCCACAAGGAGACCACTCCTTGGAGACTGCTTTTAGGTCTTGTCATTTATTCCTTTTCAATCTCTTTCTTGCGGCCAAGACACTTGCGTGTAGGAGTCTGACTCCGTGCAGTGGGATACCACCTTTGTCATGACGTTGGTTGTTCCACCGCCGGCGCCGACGTCCTCGGCAGTGGTGATGCCCCACCCGGGTGGCATTGGCTTCCACCAACGTACTACCCTACCAATTTTGGACCGCCTTCTCCATTCTACACCCCTCCATCGTGGCTCCAGCCAGCAGCTCAATCCTCCTCTCCTCTGCCGACTCGATCAGTTCACGAGTTATAGCATGGTCCAGTCACTCCAGCCTCCGCATTCCCTTCCTGTCCTCGGCCTCTGGATGTTCCCTCCAGTGTGAGTTTGGCTGTTGAGTCCGGTGGTCACCGTTAAACGTCGGATGGAGCCCATCGAGGTGCGTCGAGTGGTGGGGCTAGGTCGCCTGTGGAGTGGACTGAGCATTGACGGTCGTTCACCATGGCGAGTCTTCTTGCTATGACTTCTAGTAGTGCGGAGCACTCTCAAACACTTGTTTGTAGCCTCATGCAGTTTCATGTGTCCGCTTCGTCTCGTGTGTCAAGTGGCTTCTGGATAATTGATTATGGAGCTAACTATCACATGACTTCGTCTCGTACTCCACTTGTCACGTTGGGGCCTGTCAGTGACGTACGCTTCGTCCGCACTGGCTTTGGCAAGATGTTCTCGGTTCATGGCATTGGTGTTGTGCATTTTGTTGGTCCGTCGGGTGATTTCTTCTTGCTTGAGGTCAGCCTGCTGTCTGTCACTGCCTTGGATGATCAGGGCATGGACTTCGTTTCATCTCGTGGCATCGGTACTCTGTCGCTGGAGCCATCCGGCCATCCTGTTCTTCGTGTTCTGCGTTACGACAAGTTGTATCGTGTGCCTTTGTTTGCACCGGTGTCCACCGCCACTGCTGCAGCTCATGTGCATGTTTCTCCCTTGCTTTTCCCTGCGCACACACGTTTGCTCCATTGCCGCTTTTGTCACATGCATACGGACGCTATCCATAACCTCTTGTGTCATCAGCCTGCTGTTGGTCTTGACCCTGGTAAATTCTGTGCACCCTGTATTTCTTACTGCCTTGATTGCGCTCAAGGCAAGCTGTGTCGCCCATCCTTTCCTTCGTCTGACTCCCGCACGCTGCACCCCCTTTTCCTTGTCCATGCGGACGTCATGGACCCACTCCCTGATGGATTTCTGGGGGGTGTTGGTCGGTACGTCTTGTGACTTGCAGATGATTTCGCTCGCTTTCGATGGATCTTTGCCCTTCACCAAAAAAGCAATGTTGGGTCCATGATCGAGTCTTCGCTTGTGCTGGAAAATTTATATCTTCCACATCTGCCGTCCCATCGCAGATCCATCGGCACGGATGGAACAACCACAACTTCATCTTACTACCCTCCAAATCTCAGCTCCATCTGACGGCTGGATTTGCAGCAATGGCCAAAAAGAGAAAGTGACATAGATTATTTCACTAACTGGAGAAGTGGCATATTCTTTGGCAGATGGGCTCGGCACGGCAAACAGGGCAAGAGAGGCGAGAAAGAGTGGCAGAGGTGGTGCAGCACAGGGACTACCGAGAGCCGCGGCTTCTCTCATCGGTGCTGATGTGGCGCACGAGAAAGAAACCGCAGCTTCGGCGTGATCTCCAAACTTGAATTCGAGTCGAGGACTGACCGGAAAATCTGGACTCAAACCGGTGGACGCACGTCGACAGCCGACCAGCCGAGCGGCAGATCGACGGCGGCCGGGCTGCAGTCAATCCACTAGACGTCGTCATCCGCTCATCCCCCATGGCCTGATGTCCGTCAGACCGACCTCACGCAACGACTCTCATCCCCTAGTAGAGTCCGCACGACCGGATTGCTGGATTCATCAGTAACAAGAGTGATGGACAGTCACTCATCCGTTTTTTGTTCAGTATAGCGAACCTGTAGGTCTCAGACTATACATAGCAGTAGCTAACTTCATTTGTAGACAACTTTTTTGTGTAGTGCACAGAATTTTTCATGCAGCATACCGCTGGAATCAGCAAGAGATGCGCTTGGTTAAGGCTCTTGACAAGTGCGCAGTGTGTAGTAGCTGGCCAAGTGTAACGGCCGCGTGTACGCTTTTTGTATCCGGAGTTAATGGAGTTCATGGAGTTAATGTTTTAACTTCCAGTTGTGTCATTTGTTTATTGGTTCATGTTGACCTCTGAGGCTGATCCTGAATTCAACAACTTCTCCAAGCTGAGCGTGATTGCCAGCGTAAGTTGATGGCATTCCACTCCGATCGGTGTGGGGAGTTCAGGGGTTCCACGACCCGCTTCTTCTAGTCTCAAGGAGTGCATCTGGAGCTCTCTGCTCCATGTACACCACATCAAAATGGAGTGTCGGGACACTGGAACCGCACTCTTACTATGTTCGCACCGTTCTTGTTGAGTCTGGCCTCGCTCCGTTGTTTGCCTTTGAGGCCATGTCCTACATGACGTGGGTTTGGAACCGTGCTCTCCACGGTCCGCTGCCTCGTCATGTCACACCTTTTGAGCGATAGTATGGTCGTCGTGCTGACCTTCAACTCGCTTGTGTCTGGGACAACATCGCCAGCATTTGGCTCCCTGAGGACCAATGCGATGGCAAGCTGTCTCCTCAAGGTCGCCCGTGCCCTTTCCTTGGTGTTTCCTCTCAGTCCAAGGCCTGGCGCTTTTGATATCCCAAACGTAGTCAAGTGGTCGAGTCTCGCGATGCTCTCTTCTTTGAGAGCACATTCTCTCACGACATCTCTCCTTTAGTCCCGTTGCTTGTACCCTTCTCTCGTCTAGGGGGAGGTGGTGTCTATGGAGTGCCCTTCGGTAGTGCGCTCCGTCTCTCGCGTCAGCGCCGTCGCATGCATCATCTCCTGTTGCATTTGCGACATCGTCGGCATCCTCTTCTGTCACGTCTATGTCCTCTCCTGTGTCCTCTTTTGCCGAATCTGTGTCGTTGCCCACTTCTTCTCCTATCGCGTTTGTGTCGTCGCCTACGTCCTCTCTTGTTACATCCGCATCGTCGCATGCATCCTTTGGTGTCGCACATGTGTCAATGCCTGCATCATCTCCTACCGCATCTGCGTCATCTCCAGTTGCATCGTTGCCTGTGTCGCCGGTTGTGGTTCCATCCACAGCAGACCCAGTCGCACACTCATAGCCTCCCATCTCGTCACCATTTGTTTGTGCACCAGGCGGTCATCTGAGACAATTTTAGTGTGCACCTCACTATGCCCCATCTGCCAATCGTAGAGGTTCGGCTGGCTACTCTGGACCTGTGTATTTTGTACGTCCAGTTCGCAATGGTGTTGTTGACCCCAACCGACTCCTATCTCTGGTCTTGACGCTCTTCGCTTGGCGGCGGCTGTGGAACATCCTTACACCGTGCTTTTCTCTCATAGCTTATGAGTTCCACCAAGTCATTTCGATGGCTGGGTCTACTCGGCCTCTGTCACATCCCCATGTTGCCATCACACTCGTTGAAAGTAGCACCACGACACGTGTGCATGAATTAAACACGGTGCAACAAGTATGCTCCGTTGTAGATGCAGCCCTCTAGGAGCAAGCTATGTGTGAGGAACTTGTTGTAATTGAGAAGCATGGAGTTTATGAGAAGGTGAAGCCCCCGCCTGGTCGTATGGCCATATTAGCCCGTTCGGTGTTTTGAAGGAAAGAGAGGTCATATGAATTAGTGGAACGGTACAAGGCCCGTCTTACAGCCAAGGGATACTCCCAAGTGTCTGGTGTGGACTTTGATGCCACCTTTGCCCCTGTTGGCAAGTACACCATGGCGAAAGCCTTGTTGAGTCAGGTGGCACAACATGACTAGGAGCTCTACCAGATGGACGTAAACAATTTCTTCTTGTACGGAAATCTTGAGGAAGAGATTTATCTCGTCCAACCTCCAAGGTTATAGGATGGCAAAGACAGGGTGTGGTGCCTCCGAAAGGCCTTGTATGGTCTAAAGCAATCTCCACGCCGTTGGAACCTCGAGATCTCCACTACCGTGGAGAGGGACGTGTATCACCGTAGCACAGTGAACCCAGCTCTGTTCGTGCCTGCCTCCTCTCCACCTTTCTTCGTTGTCCTGGCTTATGTGGACGACCTCTTGATTGCGTCCCCCGACCTACAGGTGGTCCATACTGTGAATGATCTCCTCTAGTCTGTGTACAGAATGAAGGATCTTGGTCCAGCTCATGTATTCTTATGAATGGAGATTGAGAGTGATTTCTACCGTCGCATACTACATGTGCATCAGGTTGGTTACGTCAGGACGCTGGGGGATCACTTTGCTAACCTCGTCGCCAGAGTCCCCTCTACATCCATGCTAATGATGCTCCCTGGGTAAAGGCTCCTCACGTCAACAGACTCGGATCATCTAGGGGAACCTATTGATGTCACAACGTACCTCCAAGTCATTGGCTCCCTGATGTTCCTCAGGACCACGACAAGCGTGGATGTTGCCTTTGTTGTGAACTTCTTATTGAAGTTCTCACAGCATGCGCATCAGCTCCATCTTGAAGCTGCTCTACTCGTAGTGCGGTATGTTGTGTCTACCCCAATCTTCAGCCTGTGCTTTCGCACACAACCATCTGTTGTCGACGGACACACTAACATAGAATGGGCCCATGATCGTGATGCACGCAGCAAGTCCGGCTACATCTTCCTTGCCGGAGGTACAGCTGTCTCATGGGGAGGAAAGCAGAGTTACGTAGCGCGAAGCTCAACTGGGGTTGAGTACGTCACATTGCGGGCTGGGGTCTGTGAAAGCATCTGGTTATGGCGTCTCATGCAGTAGCTGCGCGAGCCCATCCGCTGCATCATCATCCGCTACGACAATAAGAGCATGCGCCGCATAGCAGAGCGTGATGGCATGTGTCACACGCGCACCAAGAACATCAACATTGAGCATCACTTTGTGAACAAGCATATTTCACGTGGCAATGTCTCTGTCGTGGGTGTCCACTGCTGAATTCACGCGGCAAGAGGGTGCAGAATTCCGCACAAAAGCGCTAAACAACAGCAAGTTCAAGTTTGATGTACGCAATGTTGGGGTTCTTTTGCCTGCTTCTGCTCCTACGTGATTCATATCCAGCTCTTGTTGCTTCCTCTCTTTGTCGCCAGTTCTTGTGTGGCTCTATCTCATTCCCCTTGTGTGCCGTCGTCGCCATCGTTCTGTGACCCTTGCTTACTCGTGGTGACTCGCGTCTACGGGTCATGGGGGGAGTGTTGGTGTCTCAAACACGGCTGTGACCTTTGGACTTGCCGCCATGGCTCGCTGGTATGCCGGGACACTCGACAGCTGCATTGACAACATCAGCACCTGTCGGCGCGCCCTCGCGTTGTCTCCGGAGTTTTCTCAATCACCACCTCCCAGTGTCCATTATCTCAATGGCACTCTCAGCTGGAAAACCTAGGCAGCAGGTTGGGGCAGCGGCATTGTTGATGCAGCGTGCGGACTTCCACGCTCGTTGCTGAAGTCTGCTGCCCCCTCAGTCTGCTGCTCTAGAGTCTAAGTCTAGAAGCTCTGGGTTTGTTACTCAGAAACGCGCGCGCAAGTGTTAGCGCCATAAAGCAGCTGAAACCTGAAAGTGACTGATTAGGAATGAAGAATGAGCAACAATGGGAGACCCCTCCAAGTTCTAGCTCCCCCCCACTAGTGTAGAACTTGTTACTCAGCTAACCAGCCAATCAGAAAATAGTGCTAGACCTATTTTCTGGCAGGCAGGGTTTTCTAAGTGAGCCCTGCCAGACGCCCGACAGCCCAAAACCCGGGCGTCGTCCGTTTGCCTGAAAACTGGACCATACCATAATACCGACGTTGCGAACGCAATCAAGCAGTCAGAATCAGCTAGAAAAATAGCAATAAGGAGTTATGACTGCCCGAACCCAGGCAGTGCCTACGATAGTCAGTGATGCCAAACAGGGCCATATAGTAGGAGACATGGACCCTAGGCACCGCATGATGCTACAGACGCATGTTGGTTTTCGTGCATCTCTCATTGTACTCTGTTGTGTCTTTCCGGCGTGTGTACATTGGTGTGCAGATGACTGACGGCGAGACTTAACGATGCTGGAGTGTCGTTCGGTGGAGCCGACGCACGCTGAGGCCCACTCATCCGTCGCTAGAGCCTCCTCCCTCAGGCGATGCGCTCAGCTCCATCGGCAGGCCTCCTCGGTGGTCGGGCCGCCGATGGTCACTGCCACTGCAGATGCTATCTGCATGCACCTAGCGCTGTGTCTGGCTGTGGCATTGCATCTGCAGCATCGTGCGGTGCCTAGGGTCCATGTCTCCTGCTATATGGCCCTGTTTGGCATCGTTGACTATCGTAGGAACTGCCTGGGTTCAGACAGCCATAACTCCTTGTTGCTATTTTTCTAGCTGGTTCTGACCACTCGACTACGTTTGCAGCGTTGGTATTATGATATGGTCCGATTTTCAGGCAAAACGGACGACGCCCGGGTTTTGGGCTGTCGGGCGTCTGGTAGGGCTCACCAAGAAAACCCTGCCTGCCAGAAAATAGGTCTAGCACTATTTTCTGATTGGCTGGTTAGCTGAGTAACAAGTTCTACACTAGTGGGGGGAGCTAGATCTTGGAGGGGTATCCCATTGTTGCTCATTCTTTATTCCTAATCAGTCACTTTCAGTTTTCAGCTGCTTTTTGGCGCTAACACTGGCGCGCGCGTTTTTTAGTAACAAACCCAGAGCTTCCAGACTTAGACTCTAGAGCAGGAGACTGAGGGGGCAGCAGACTTAAGCAAGGAGCGTGGAAGCCCGCACGCTGCATCAACAATGCATGCTGCCCCAACCTGTTGCCTAGGTTTTCCAGCTTGGTATCAGAGCCAGAGCATAGCAGCAGCAGCAGAAGACTGGCGTACAGGTGCCACACAACGCCGGCGAACCCCCATACGCGCCAGTGGAGGGGAAATGCTGCCGGATTTTTTCCGGTAGCATTGACCCGCCTGGTGGCGGTGTCAGATTTTTTCCCACGGCCACTTGGCCAGGGGAAATACTGCCGAAATTATTCGACAGCACTGACCCCCACGCGTGACGCGAGGAGGTGAGCGGCAGGCCGTGTCCAACACCTACGGGCGACGACGCACGCTGCAACTTCACCCAGGTGCAGTGACTGGCACCAGCATCTAGCAGCAGTCTGCAGCAGCGGCTGCCGCAGGCAACGGCAGCGTGCAGTGGCAGCAGCAGCCAGCAGCAACAGCGTGCAACAGTAGCAGCAGGCAGAAGCAGCAGCTCGCAGCAGCCCGCAGCAGCAGCAGCCTGCAGCAGCAGCTCACAGCAGTAGTAGCCCGCAGCAGCAACTCGTAGCAGCAACAGCCTGTAGCAGCAGCTCGTAGCAGCAGCAGCCCGCAGCAGTAGCGAGCAGCAGCGGCAGCAAGCAGCAGCTGTAGCAACGTGCAGAAGCAGCAGCAAGCTATAGTAGCTGCAGCAGCGAGCCGCAACAGCAGCCAGCTGCAGCAGCAACTGCAGCAAACAGCTGCCAGCAGCGGTTGCTGCTACTCGCTGCCCGTAGCGAGCGAGCAGTGAGTAGCAGCCCGCTGCTGCCAGCGAGCAGCAGCTCGCTGCCAGCGAGTAGTAGCCCATTGCTCAGCTAGCAACGGGCAGCTGCCTGTTGTGACAGACGAGAAAAGATAAAAAAATGCAAGGAAAAAACATCCCCCATCCCACCAGCTTTGCTGCCGCATCTGCAATAGCTGCCTTTGCTGCTGCAGCCGCCACAGCAGCCGCAGCAGCCCACAGCAGCAGCATTTGCTGCTACAAATGCAGCCGCAGCAGCAGCAGCAGCAGGAGCAGTAGCTGTAGCAGCAGCAGCAGCAGTCGTAGCAACAGCAGCAGCAGTAGTTGCTGCAGCAGTAGTAGTAGTAGCACCAACCGCAGCAGCAGCAGCAGCAGCACCAACAGCAGCAGCAGCTACAACAGTAGCAGTAGTAGCAACAAAAGTTGCGATAGCAGCTGTAACAGCGGCCCCAACAACTGCCACTGCTGACGTCAGCATCCCGCTGCTGACATCAGTTCTGATGTCACTTTTGACGTCAATGCTGACGTCATCAACTCACAAAAAAAAAACAAAACAAAAAAGGGGACAAGGGAAGGGGGAAGCAAACCTAAGGGTGGGCAGGACGTCCATCGCCCTCAGCAGACGTCACTATTGACGCCAACACCACCAAAAAAACCAAACAACACAAAAGGACATCACACCATGGCTGGTAGTCCCACTAGGGAGGGGTCCTCCTCTGTTGGGGGGACCCCCACCCCCCCTTTCTTGTAGTAGCTGTAGCAGCAGTAGCAGCAGCAGCAGCAGCAGGAGCAACAGCACCACCACCACCAGTAGCAGCAGCAGTAGCAGCAGGAGCAGCAGGAGCAGCAAGAGCAGCAGCAACAGCAACAGCAACAACAGCAGCGGAAGCAGGAGTAATAACAACAACAGGAGGAACAGCAGTGGCAGAAGCCCTCTGGCATCGTTGGAGACAACCCTGACCCCCTCACTGCTCTTCAGCAACAGCTCGGTGCCCTCACGCAGCAGCTTGCGGCACTGCAGCCGTTGGTCTCTCAGACTGTCCCTAGTGCGCCGCCATCCTTCACCCCTCCAGGGCACGCCAGCCCAGCTGTGTCTGCTGTCACGCACTACCTGGCGCAACAGCAGACTCAACGCTAGCGGCAGACAGTGACCTCCGTCCTTGGCCCCACTCTGGGTGCCGGCCGCAGGCAAAAGGACTTTGAGATGCCGCCGCCGCCGCTTCAGGCCGGCAAGCAGTTCCGTAGCTGGGAGCTCAGCTTCCGGATCTGGACGCAGGGTGAGGGCCTCTGGGCATACTACACTCTGCCGTATGATGCCACCCTGGCCGACCAGTTGTATGACGCTGGTCGTGCCGTCCGTGCTCTAGTCCATGTCGCCCCTCCGGCTTCCCGCCTTGCCCTCGAGCCCTTCTTAGACGACTTCACGGCTGGCACCACCCCAGACCCTACAGCCGCATGGCACGTCCTCACTCGCCCCCTTCGCCTGTCCAGCGAGGCTGAGACCAGCCGCCTATTGCGGGAGTTCAACTCCCTGCACATGGGGGAGACCGAGATGGTCACCTCCTACTGGCAGCGGGCGGAGGACATCCTTCGTCGCCTCAGGACCCTTGCCCCATCCCCTCTGGCTGCGCTCCTCACCATCAAGTGCGGTGCTACCGACGCGTATGCAGACGTCTTCGTCCACTACCATCACGATGTCCTCTCCACCATGGCGGTCCAGGGCACCCTCATGCCCTGGGCATACGAGTTCTTCCTTTGCATTGAGGAAGCTCGTCTGGAGTCCCGACTCTAGTGCACGGAGGCCGTTGCCTCCCCTGTCGTTGCCTCCATGGCTGTCGCCTCCCCCGCCGCAGCTACCTCATCATCGTCAGGGAAGAAGAAGCGTTGGAAAAAGAAAGGCAAGAGTCAACAGCAGCAACAGCCGTCGACCGGGTCCAGCGGTGGCGGCTCGGTCTGCCACAACTATGGCCAGCCCAGGCACGGGTGGTACACGTGCCCTCAACCGACGGAAGAGGCACGCGTCATCGCCACCATGTGTTGCCAGCGCGAGCGCCATCTCGCCTCTGCCGCCGTAGCTGTCGCCGGCTCTGACACCTCGGCCGCGTCCAGCAGCTCCACCACTTCGGTTGCTTCGCCAGTGCCGTCGACACCAGCGCCGCAGCCGTCAGCGCCAGCATAGTCATCCTTCTACCCGGGCTCCGGCGCTTTCACCCTGCACTCCGTCTACACTCCCGGGTTGTCCTCCCGTGAGCGCCAGCTGGAGCAGTTCATCGCGCTCCAGCTCGGCCTGCCTCGCCCTCCTCCCCAGGGAAGTGCAAGTTGCATCACTTCCTACTCTCCTATCCAGCCCTGCATGACTGAGACTGAGCTACGTTCGTGCCCCGTTTCCTCGTCTATCTCATCGTCTCTCATGGTCTCCGCTACCCCTTCCTGTCATGACGCTGCTTGTCTTGATGATTGGCAGTCTCGATTCGTGCTTCCTTCCACTACGTCCGCGTCCCTTGCTTGCTGCCATGTGACTGTTAGCGATCTAGCGACCCCGGTCCAGGACCCTGCTGAGACCTGGATCATCGACTCCGGGGCCACGAATCACATGACGGCCTCTCCTGAGGCCTTTAGTATGCTCGGTCCTGTAGGCGATGTTTCCAGTGTCCGGACAGGCTCTGGCCAGGTGTTGCCTGTCCGTGGTGTTGGCTTCGTTCGTTTCCGTAGTCCCTCCGGTGACGTCAATCTGACCGATGTCCTCTTCGTCCCTGGTCTTGAGCTCAGCCTTCTGTCCATCACTGCCCTTGACCGCATGAGCATGGACGTTGTGCACTTGCTTGGTGTTGGCACTATGTCGTTGCGTCCGTCTGGTCTTGTTGTACTGCACACCACCACCCGTGACAACCTGTGGCATGTACCTCGCCTCTCCTCCTCTCCGTCCATCTCCTCCCCGTCGGCCGCCACAAGCCATGTGTTTGTCACCAGTACACTTTCCCCTCAACACACTCGCCTCTTACACCGCCGCCTCTGCCACGTCCACTCTGCCGCTGTAGACAGCATGCTCCACACCGAGCCGGCCAAGGGCCTTGACCCGGAAACTTTCCCCCTCCCGTGCCCCATTGAGAGCATTGATTGCGCTCAGGGGAAGATGCACTGGTCCACGTACCCCTTGTCTTCCTCCCGTGCGTCCGCCCCTCTCGACCTAGTCCATTGGGACGTCATGGATCCTCTCCCCACCGAGTCTGTCGAAGAGCATGGTCGCTATGTCCTCACCCTCACTGACGACTACTCTCGCTACCGTTGGGTCTTCTGCCTTCGGCAAAAGAGCGATGTCGTCCACGTCATCCACGATTGGCTTGTCCTTGCGGAGCGCGAGTGTGGCCGCTCTCTCCGCCGTTTTCGCTCCGATCGCGGTGGTGAGTACATGGGTGAGGCCACGACCTTTCTCGCCTCCCGCGGCATCTGCCATGAGACGTCTGTGCCTTATACGCCCACCCACAACGGTATCTCCAAACGGTGGAATGGTACCATGGCCGACACCGTCTGCACCATGCGGATCGAGTCTGGTCTCTCCGATGGCTTCTATTTTGAAGCCATGGCCTTCATGACTTGGGTCTGGAACCGGATTCCCCATGGCCCCCTTCCCCGCCAGTCCACGCCGTACCAGCATTGGTGCGGTCAGCGAGCTGACCTCCGCCCGGCTTGCGTCTGGGGCTGCGTGGCCATTGTGTGGTTGCCCGCCCCGCAGCAGGGCGGCATGCTCGGCCCCCGCGGATGTCCTTGCACCTTCCTCGGTGTCTCTCGTTAGTCCAAGGCCTGGCGCTTCTGGGATCCCTCCCGGCACTACATCGTTGAGTCTCGGGACGCCCTCTTCTTCGAGGACCTGTTTCACCGCGACCTCATTCGCTCTCGCTCGTCCGTGTCTATCCCTTCGCGTGGGGGAGTGGTGAGTCCGTCCTCCGTCCTGCCGCTTCCGGGTGACACATCCCTCGGTCCCTCTAGGCCGGCAGCCCCTGTCGCGGCCGCTGGTCCCTCCGAGCCGGCAGCCCCAGTCGCGTCTACTGGTACCTACGGGCCAGCAGTCCCAGTCGCGTCCGTTGGTCCCTCCGAGCCGGTAGTCCAAGTTGTGTCCACTGGTCCCTCTAAGCCGGCAGCCCCAGTCGCGTCTGCTAGTCCCTCAGGGCCAGCAGCTCCAGTCGCACCCGCTGGTCCCTCCGAGCCAGCAGCTCTAGTTGCATCCGCTGGTCCCTCCGGGCCGGCACCCCCAATCGCGTCCGCTGGTCCCTCCATGCCAGCAACCCCAGTCGTGTTAAGTCTCTCCTGTATATATTTTTCCCTCCTGAGTGGCCATGAGTGTGCAGGGCATGCTGGCTCAGAGAGCGGAGGCGACGCACAGTGATCGCACACGTGACCAGTGGCCTGGCTACACTACCGCCGGATTCACACGTACTCGTTTCCCTCCTGGCAGCATCGCCCTAGCCCCATCTGGCATCTTGCTACTACATACGTGTTTTAGTTTCTCATGACTCCGTTTGTGACATAGTTTAGGTTTGCATGTGAACCTGGGTTAGAGTTGTCTGATCTAGATTAGGTTCAAACACAGAGTAGGGCCTGTGTGCACTTTTTGGGCCTCGAGTGGGGTTTCCCCTCGAGTTGATCGAGTGCCGGCGAGCTCCGCTCGCCGGCCCAACAGGGTGAGCTCGCACAGCGAGACTCATCCGGCTCTCCTCCTCCTTGTCGATGTGACAAGTCATGGCGTGCGCCATGGCCGCCTAGACTAAACTGACCCTAGCTTACTCATTCCTTGATCATTTTGAGTGAAACTTGTCCCATTGGATCCGGAATCGAAATCTCATGGTATCAGAGCCCTGATCGCAGGGCGTGGGAATCGCTGACGCGTGATAGGAGGAAGACAGTGCGGCGGCCCCTACTTCGGCGCTGAAGAGCAGTGACGGCCCTTGCCGCCACTGTAGCAGGCCAGAGCCGTCCGCGACGTGCGTGCTAGGCGGCCAGACCCTCGCCAGGTCTGTGCGCGGCAGTGGAGCCACACTAGGAGGTCGCAAGGGGGCGACGCCCGCCAAGACTTCTAGCCAAGGGACCCGTCCGTCGACGGGAAGACTCCTAGGACAGCAGACGGCAATTACTAGTGACATCGCAGCACTGTAGCTTCTCAAGGACAGGCGGAGACCCGCTAGGTAGCAGATCCGCGGTCCCCTTCTGTGTACGCTCCCTTTCAACGAAAAACCAGGCCTAAGGAAGGGGCCTAACAGCGATTCGTTCATCAAACAGCATGAGTGCTGTTGGTTCAGGGCCGGGAGGCAATCCCTCTCCCGGTGCTAGCAACCCCACCGGAAGCCAACCGGCAAACCAACCCGCCGGCACTTCCGGCACCGTGACATGGGAAGACTTAACAAAGGTCATGTCACAAAAGGACCTGACGCCACCTCCTCTTGGTGCGCGTGACTTCCTCGCTTGGAAAGATATCTTCCTTGCATGGGCGGCGGAACACGGTCTTGAAGAATTCTATCTCACACCGCCACCCGACGATGCCGACGAGCGAGTCCTTCTACGGGCCTTCAACGCACTCGTTCGCGCCCTCCCCGATGAACAGGCATACTCAATCCGTCATCTCCGCTTTGGCAGGAAAGGGGAAGATCCAACCAACGCACGCAGTGGTGCCCCTCGTCCCCACGAGGCATGGCAACACCTCTCCACCCGACATGAAGAACGGGACATGGCGCTGGTTATCACTCTTCGCGAAAGACTGCGTCATCTGTATCCCAAGCCAGGCGCGCCGATAGCAGAGTACTGGGACACGGCGATGGATATCCGTCGTCGGATTCTAGGACTCGGGGCTCCCTGCTCCGTGCTAGAGTGGCTAGATCCTGTTCTTCTTCACCTCGGAGAGCCGTACAGGGACTTTCGCCGCAACCTACTACGGCGTCTTCGCGTCATTGACATAGAAAGCACCGACCTAGCAGAGGTGTTTGAGGAGCTGCGACATTACGAGGATATTCTCCGTGGAGAGGCACGGGAGGCAGACACACCCACTGCCAGTACTTTTGTACACCAGTCCTCATCAGCTGCTCAGTCTGGATCCGGACACGCAGGCGGTAGAGGTGGAGGTGGCAGCGGAGGGGGCCGAGGTCTACAGTCAGGGGGCGGGCGTGGTCGTGGCAGGGGTATCGGAGGGCGCACCTGCAACTACTGCGGACAGCAGAATCACTTCTGGCGCGCATGTCCTGATCTCCTTCACATCATGACACCCTCTCCACAGCAGCAGACCCATCCACTACCGCGCTCCCCGTTTGGACATCAGCTTCATCCGCCGGCCTGGGCGGCACAGGGGACGGGGGGGGCGCGTGCATCTACTCTATTCGGAGCTGCTACCTTTGGTCCACCACCACCGCAGCAGTATCCAGCGTTCCCTGTGGATATGGGTCCACAGCCTTTCTACCAGGGGCCCTACTACGTGATGCCGAGCTCTACGGCTCCTGTTCCGGCACCGGCTTGGGCGCAGCGCGTCTACGCTGCAATGGGGGAGGCGAAGCAGCCCAACACCCCTCCACCTATGGGTTGGACAGCCCCCATGGAGCTTCAGCCACCAGAGCCTACAGCGAGCCCGCAGGCGCCAGGTCAGCGACTTGGTCACACTCATGTTACCACCTCACACACTCCCCCCATGCATGAATGGTTGTATGATACCGCCGCATCGCATCACATGTCGCCGCACCGCCAGCTTTTTGTCTCATTGTATGCTGCATCTGATGTGGAAGGGGTCAAAACTGGGTCTGGGGAAGTTCTAGCGGTGGAGGGCGTGGGGACTGTGGCACTGCAGGCACCGGGGGGGTGATCTGGCTGGCAGGCGTCCTGTACGTTCCCAAGCTAAAAGTGAATCTGTTGTCTGGTGGTCAGCTCGATCGTCAGGCCAGCGTGTCCAGTGTCATGCAAAGCCAGAGATGCACCCTCTATGATGCGTCTGGCACTCTGTTGGTTGATGGGCCGCTGCAGGCTGACATGCTTTATCGTCTCACATTGTTTCCCCTTGTGCCCACACACTCCCACCGACCACAAGCACATGTTGTGACAGTCACTGATGCCAAGCACACTGAACTATTGCATCGCCGTCTGGCACACATCCATACTGACATGATCGAAAACATGCTCAAACACACCACTGCACAAGGTCTCCATCCAGAGGACTGTCCCCATGGGCTGAAGGTTGACACATGTCTCGAGTGTCATGAAGGGAAAGCGCACAGACAAGTCTTCCCCAAGTCAGTCACTGAAAGCAAGTCTCCACTGGACTTGGTCCATGCTGATCTCACAGGGCCCATGCCCGTACCTTCAGTCCAATACGGCTCATAGTATGTACTAACACTGACAGATGACTATAGCCGCTTCCGCTGGGCCTTTCTGCTTAAATCGAATGCAGATGCCCAACAGGCTATCATCGAGTGGATCCCACTCGCCGAACGTCAGACCAAATGCAAACTGTTGAAACTCCGTACAGATCGAGGCCGAGAATTCATGGGTGCACTGACTGCCACACTCAAAGCGCAAGGTATCGAACATCAAACCACAGCACCCTACACACCGCAACAGAACGGAGTGGCAGAGCGCTGGCACCGTACCCTGGGTGATGCTCTGCGCACATTACTGACTGAGTCGGGACTGTCATTTGGGTTTTGGGAAGAAGCAGTCAAATACGTGACCTGGATGTGGAACCGTGTCCCACAAGGCCCACTACCCAAAGCTGTCACACCCTGGGAACGGTGGTTCAAGGAAAAGGCAGACCTTCGTCCTGCCAGGGTGTGGGGAACCATGGCATGTGTGTGGTTTGCACAACCCCAGCATGACAATAAGCTAAGTCCTCGAGGTCGCTGGTGTGTGTTTGTGGGAGTCTCGCATGCCTCAAAGGCATGGCGGTTTTGGGACCCCACGAGCCATCACTTCCTGGAGAGTCGGGATGCATCATTCTTGGAACACATGACCTATAAAATGTTTCGCACCCTGAGGCATGTCCCAGATGTTACCACCCCGGAACACTACCCTCACTACGTCAGTGTACCCGTGTTCGTCCCATGTGGCGGTTCGTCAAAGTCCAAACCTGTCCAAAGGGAAGGGAAACTGAGGGAACCTGTCCCTGCTGATCTTCTCACACCGGCCGACTTGGCCAGCACGGAGTCAAGTGCACCACACTCCCCCCCAGGCTTGGCCTCACAACAACAGTCCGACAGTACAGAGGAGACTGTACCACCGCCACCGGAGCCCGTGAGGCGCTCCTTGCGGGACGTCCCGCGGGTGAACTACAGACAGTTTTACCACACTGTCGGTGCCACAGACACCGATCATCACATGACGGAGCCCCTCACCCTCACTGAGGCCAGGGGGCGACCAGACGCTGCTGAGTGGGAAAAGGCCATGGTGGCCGAACTCAACGCTCTGCTCGAGCACGAAGTGTTTGAGCTCGTCCCTCTGCCACCCGGTCGTAAAGCCATTGATGTGAAATGGGTCTACAAGTTGAAAAGAAACCTGGCAGGTCTGATAGGGAAATACAAAGCACGGCTGGTGGCAAAGGGTTTTCACCAAGTGCCAGGCCAAGACTTCACAGACACATATGCACCAGTTGGCAAGTACAGTACCAGTCGAGCACTCCTTGGAGTGGCCGCTCACGAGGACTGGGAGATCCATCAAATGGACGTAAAAAATGCCTTTCTTAACGGTCCCCTCGAGGAAGAGTTGTATGTCACACAACCAGAGGGCTTTGATGATGGAACTGATCGAGTATGGCTGCTTTTGAAGGCACTGTATGGGCTAAAGCAAGCTCCAAGGTGCTGGAACAAAGAAATCAGCCACACGCTAGAGGCCGGTAACTTCACTCAAAGTGTGTGTGACCCCTCTCTCTTCCTACATTGGAAGAACAACGTTCCTGTCGCACTGCTGGTCTATGTGGATGATCTACTCATCTTGTCACCTTCTCTGTCTCTCATCACTCAGACAAAACAACTTCTCACTCAGCACTACAGCATGACAGACCTGGGTGAGGCACAAAATTCTCTAGGCATGACCATCACCAGAGACAGATCAGCACGTACTCTCACCTTGCATCAAGGACGGTTCATGGCACATCTCTCAGCACGATTCCAGCATCTTGTTCAGCACTTGCCACGTCAACACTCTCCCATGAGTCCTGATGTCTACTCTCACTTGCTTGACATAAGCACCTCCGACTATGGACAAGACTGTGACCCCACATTATATCGTCAAATCACTGGCAGTCTGTCTTACCTTGCATCCACTACTCGTCCTGACATCTCATGGGCTGTCAATGTTTTGGCTCAGTTCTGTCAGCAGCCGCGCAGCACACATCATAAGGCTCTATTGAAGGTTTTGCGCTATGCACTGGACACTGCTGGTGTTGGCCTCGTTTTTGCCTCCATGTCAACTTCACTGCTGGACGGGTTCTGTGACAGTGACTATGCACGGGATAAAAGGGCTCGGAGCAGGGGGGGTTATGTCTTCCGTGTGTGGGGAACAGCCGTGTCATGGCGTAGCGCAAAGCAGTCATGTGTGGCTCGCAGCATTGCAGAGGCGGAATACATGGCACTGGGTGAAGCGGCATGTGAGGGCATCTGGTTGGGACGGTTGTTAGAAGAATTGGGTTTGCATGTGCCGGCTGTGCAACTGCACTGCGACAGCTCAGCAGCGCGCCGCATAGCTGCGAATGATGGAGTATTGCACCCACGCACCAAGCACATTAACGTAGAACATCATTTTGTGAGAGAAGCCATCGAAGCAGGCACTGTGCAAGTCTTCTCCATCAAGGGCACTGAGCAACTAGCCGATTTTCTCACCAAAGCTCTGCCCTCTCCCTCCCTTCATCATCAAATCCACCAGCTTGGTTGCATCCCTGCCGCACTCATGTCCAAGGGGGCGTGTTAAGTCTCTCCTGTATATATTTTTCCCTCCTGAGTGGCCATGAGTGTGCATGGCATGCTGGCTCAGAGAGCGGAGGCGACGCACAGTGATCGCACACGTGACCAGTGGCCTGGCTACACTACCGCCAGCTTCACACGTACTCGTTTCCCTCCTGGCAGCATCGCCCTAGCCCCATCTGGCATCTTGCTACTACATACGTGTTTTAGTTTCTCATGACTCCGTTTGTGACATAGTTTAGGTTTGCATGTGAACCTGGGTTAGAGTTGTCTGATCTAGATTAGGTTCAAACACAGAGTAGGGCCTGTGTGCACTTTTTGGGCCTCAAGTGGGGTTTCCCCTCGAGTTGATCGAGTGCCGGCGAGCTCCGCTCGCCGGCCCGACAGGGTGATCTCGCACAGCGAGACTCACCCGGCTCTCCTCCTCCTTGTCGATGTGACAAGTCATGGCGTGCGCCATGGCCGCCTAGACTAAACTGACCCTAGCTTACTCATTCCTTGATCATTTTGAGTGAAACTTATCCCATTGGATCCGGAATCGAAATCTCAAGTCGCGTCCGCTGGTCCCTCCGGGCGGGTAGCCCCAGTCGCGTCCACTGGTCCCTCCGGATCGGCAGCCCTAGTTGCGTCCGCTCGCCCCTCCGGGCCAGCAGCTCCAGTCGCTCAAGTCGGGCCAGTAGCCCCGGTTGCATCCGCGAGCCCCTCCGGGCCAGCAACCTCGTCCGCCTCCATTGGCCCGGCAAACTCAGTGCCATCACCTGCCCTGCCACGCTACACGTGTGGCCGAGGCAGCAGCCTCCGACCCAGACCATCGGTGAGCGCGTAGAACGTCGCACCGCGCTCCATGGCACCTCGACCCCTCGTGGCTCCACGTGTCTCCTCCACTCCCACGGTCGGGAGTGGGGATCCTGGCACCAAGGCCCTCGGCTTGACCACCTCGGCCATCATTGCAGACCTTCACCCGGGCTCCGCACTGGGCTACGCCATGCTTCATCATGAGCATCGGTACGCTATCGTGGCTGCACTTGCGCGCATCCCACCTGGGGCTCGAGATGCACACGCTCTCTCAGTCCGATCCACAGCACGCCTGGAGGACAAAGACACCTGCGCGAGGCACGAGCCTCTCCTGAGGTCGCACACTGGGACGCTGCCTGCACCGATGAGCTCGCCGTTATCCGACAGCACCACGTGTACGACCTTGTCGACCTTCCTCCACATCAGAAGGCCATCGGCGCCAAGTGGGTCTTTCAGCGCAAGTGGAAGCCCGACGGGTCCTTGGACAAGTACAAGGGCCGCCTTACGGCCAAGGGGCTTACCCAGATTCCTGGGGTCGACTACGACCAGATCTTTGCCCCAGTTGGCCAGTTCTCCACTAGCCGGGCGCTCTTCAGCCTGGTCGCCCACCATGGGTGGGAGCTGCATCAGATGGATGTGAGCAACGCCTTTCTCTATGGTTCACTGGAGGGTGAGGAGCTCTACATGGTGCAGCCCCCAGGCTTTGACGATGGCACCGGGAGATTCTGGCGACTACGTAAGGCCCTGTATGGCCTGAAGAAGTCGCCTCGGTACTGGAACCAAGAAATCAGCAACACGCTCCTTAGTGGCGGACTCCTGCGCAGTACCGCTGAACCCGCACTGTTTTTCAGTCCGCGAGGCCAGACCTTCGCCGCTGTTCTGGTTTATGTTGACGATCTCCTCATTGCGTCGCCAGACACAGCTGCCATCCAGCGTGTCAAGGACTTGCTGCACGCCACCTATTAGATGAAGGATCTCGGATCTGTCAGAGTCTTCTTGGACATGGAACTTGAGCATGATCGCTCCCATGGCGACCTGCACATCCACTAGGCCGTCTATGTACAGACGCTGTCTACCCGCTTTGCGGAGGACCTGCCACTCGTGCCAAGCGCATCCTCACCCATGTCACCCGATGGTCAGGTGAAGCTGAACAGTCCTGACCCAGCTATCCTGGGGGAGCCAGTTGATGTAACCACATACCTGTGAGTCATCGGGTCACTGATGTTCCTCGCAACGACGACGCGCCGAGACATCGTGTTTGCCGTCAACCTCATGGCCCAGTTTTCTCAGGAGCGGCGTCACCTCCACTACGAGGCCACGATCCGAGTACTGCGCTATGTCGTCTTGACTCCTCGGTGAGGTCTCATGTTCCGCCGTCAACCTTCTGTTGTCGAGGTGGGCTACACCGACAGTGACTGGACCGGCAGTCCGGACGGTAAGAGTCGCACTGGCTAGATCTTTCTCATTGGTGGCATAGCTGTGTCCTGGCGCAATGGCAAGCAGGGGTGTATTGCACGCAGCACTGCTGAGGCTGAGTACGTTGCTCTTGGCTCAAGCGCATGCGAGAGTGTGTGGTTGCGTCGTCTGTTGTGCGAGTTACGTCAGTCTGTCGCATCCATCACGTTGCATTGTGACAATGAGAGTGCCATGGCCATCGCCGACAATGACAGCGTGCATCAGACACGCACAAAGCACATCAATGTTGAGTATCACTATGTGCGTTTCTTGTTGCATGACGGCAGCATCAGCATCGTCTGGGTTGAGACAGCACGGCAGTTGGCTGACTTCTTGATCAAGGCATTGAAGCGCGACTCGTTCAAGAAGGCTGTGAGTTCAGTCGGCATGCGTCCGTGAGTGACTCTCTCTGTCCCTGCTTGCGTTTCTGCTTAGCTTGGGGGAGTTTGGTCGTTGACTGTGTCTCTGCCCGCACATGTGCACTACGCCTGTGAGTCATGGGGGAGTGTTGGTTTTTGTGCATCTCTCATTGTACTCTGTTCTGTCCTCCCAGCTTGTGTACATTGGCGTGTAGATGACTGACGGCGAGACTTGACACCACAGGAGTGTCGTTCGGTGGAGAACACGCACGCTGAGGCCCACTCATCCGTCGCTGGAGTCTCCTCCCTCTTGCGATGCGCTCAGCTCCATCGGCAAGCCTCCTCGGTGGTCGGGCCGCCGACGGTCACTGCCACTGCAAATGCTCTCTACATGCACCTAGCGTTGTGTCTGGCTGTGGCATTGCATCTGCAGCATCGTGCGGTGCCTAGGGTCCATGTCTCCTACTATATGGCCTTGTTTGGCATCGTTGACTGTCGTAGGCACTGCCTGGGTTCGGGCAGCCATAACTCCTTGTTGTTATTTTTCTAGCTGATTTTGACCGCACGACTGCATTCCTAGCGTCGGTATTATGGTATGGTCCAGTTTTCAGGCAAAACGGACGACGCCCGGGTTCTGGGCTCTCGGGCGTCTGGCACGGCTCACCGAGAAAACCCTGCCTGCCAGAAAATAGGTCTAGCACTATTTTCTGATTGGCTGGTTAGCTGAGTAACAAGTTCTACACTAGTGGGGGGGAGCTAGAACTTGGAGGGGTCTCACATTGTTGCTCATTCTTCATTCCTAATCAGTCACTTTCAGTTTCCAGCCGCTTTCTGGCGCTAACACTGGCGCGCGCATTTCTGAGTAACAAACCCAGAGCTTCCAGACTTAGACTCTAGAGCAGCAGACTGAGGGGGGAGCAGACTTAAGCAACGAGCGTGGAAGCCCGCACGCTGCATCAACAACGCATGCTGCACCAACCTGCTGCCTAGGTTTTCCAGCTACGCAATGCCACAACTAGACACAGCGCTAGGTGCATACAGACAGCATCTGCAGTGGCAATGACCGCCAGCGGCCCGACCGTTGAGGAGGCCTTCCGATGGAGCTCACCGCATCGCCAGGGGGAGGAGGCTCCAGCAAAGGGTGAGTGGACCTCAGCGTGTGTCGGCTCCACCAAGCGACACTCCAGCGGCGTCAAGTCTCGTCGTCAGTCATCTGCACGCCGATGTACACAAGCCGAGAGGACACAATAGAGTACAATGAGAGATGCACGAAAACCAACACTATCCTTGCTCGTTCATGATGCAATTGCTTAGATTTTTTGTTTTTGTACTTTAGGCTTCTTTTGGTTTCTCATTTGGACAACCGAGGAGCCCGTATGAGACAGCTTCCTAGCACTATTGTCGCTGGTGTGGCAGTACAAGCCAGCTAACTCACTAGCACACACAAGTGGAGGTGAGAACAGCAAGGGATTGGCTAGGGACACAAACACAAGTTTCAGAAGCTGCAAATGTTGAAATATGCAGAGAGGGATAACAACTGAAGTCAGGACAACCTAAATTGTGTCACGGCCCTACTGGATGCACACACACACGCGGCGCACAAGTGCGCTAAAACAGTGGCGAAAACACAGTTTTGGCCATAACTCCCTGCAGACACGTCAGAACGACGAGCCGTTTGAACCAGAACGGCCGCATCGACAAGATCTGCTTTGTGATAGGCTGCACGCCTATGTGTTGTCCCACATCGTGGGTCTAAACGATACGAGAGTCTTCTGGGCGTCTGTTGTCGCCGGCCGCTGGTCTTCTGCCACCGTTGTCAGTCTCAGGGATCTACACGTGAATGGACATGAGCCGAGGGGTCACCGTAAGCTGTGTACGACAAACACAACAACACTCCCCCATGACCAGAGGGCGAAACACGTCCATGCACATGCACACTAACGCTGAACAGGAAATGCACGGTCGCTGCAGGCAGTAAGCACAGCATAGGCAGCGTGGCACATGAGGAATCAACCTGCAACAGGGATGGGGCAGAGTCCCACGGAACGAGTGGCCGCATGAAACTTTGAACGACCCAGAGCCTTGGTCAGAAAATCCGCACACTGCCTATCAGTGCCCACGTGGATGACTCAGATATCACCACGATCAACCAGATCACGCACGAAGTGGTACTCGACATTGATGTGCTTTGTGCGTGCATGGAACACACCTAAGTTTTTGGCGATGGCCTCAGCGCTCATGTTTTCAAGTGGAGAACCACGGGGGGAATGGACAAACGCAGTTCATGCAATAGGCGGATGAGCCAGACGCACTCCGCTGCACCGGCGCCTACAGCAACATATTCTGCCTCAGTCGTTCTGCATGCAATACAGTCCTGCTTTCCACTTTGCCAGGACACTGCAGTGCCTCCAATGAGAAAGATTTAGCCGGTGCGGCTTTTGCCATCTGGACTCCACGCCCAGTCACTGTCTGTGTACCCATCGAGTCCAACTGACACCTGCTCGCGAAAGCACAGGCCAAAGCGTGCGGTGGACAGGATATAGCGCACACACCGGACTACGGCCTCCAGTGTTCGCTGGCATGGAGCCTACGAGAACTGGGCGAGCAGGTTGACAATGAATGCAATGCCGGTCCGCATCGTGGTGGCCAAGTACATGAGCGGGCCGATGACTCGCAGGTACAGGGTCACATCGACCGGCTCCCCCAAGTCAACTGGGCCATCCACCTTCAGGGCGGCCTGCCCCTCAGGGGTCATAGGCGTGGAGGCCGTGCGAACGGCTGCAAGGAGGTTGGCAAAATGCTCCTCCATAGTCTCTGTGTAGCGTCCCTGATGGACACGGAGTGTGCTGCGGACACGGTCGCGCACAATCTCCATCCCCAAAAAGACAGCGGCCTCACCAAGATCTTTCATCTTGTAGGCCGAGGTGAGAACGGCCTTGGCAGCGTTCACTGCTCCCAGGTCGGGCGAGGCGATCAGAAGATCGAGGGTGGATGAGGATGGCAGCGAGCGATGCTGGGGACTGTGAGAGGAACAGGGATGGGTCAGCATCGCTCTGAACGTACCCAGCTCGTCTCAGCGTTCTGTGATCTCCTGATTCCATCGGTGAGGTGACTGTTTCAAGCCGTACAAGGCCTTCCGCAGCCGGTACACTCGACCAGTTCCATCCTCGAAGCCGGGAGGCTGGACCATGTAGATCTCCTCCTCAAGGTCCCCGTTCAGGAACGCATTGTTGACATCCATCTGATGGAGTTTCCAGTCGTGCTGTGCCACCTGGCTGAGCAGAGTGAGCGTGGTCGTCATTTGGCCAACAGGAGCAAAGGTCTCGGTGTAATCCACGCCAGGGACCTGAGAGAACCCCTTTGCTGTCAGGCACGCTTTGTAGCGCTCCACAGTGCCGTCTGGTTTTAGCTTCTTGCGGAGAACCCACTTGGCCTTGATGGCCTTGCGGTTCTTTGGCAATTCCACCAGCTCAAAGACGCCGTGCTCTCGGACTGCGTCGAGCTCAGTTTGGCATGCAGCGTGCCACTGCTCAGCGTCTGGGGCTGACAAGGCCTCTGGTAGGCTGGTTGGATCGGGAGACAGCACTGGCGCACCGCATGTAGCCAAGACATACGCCGCAGAGGGAGGGTCGATCATCACCATGGACTCAACGGCGTCACGAGTAAGACTGTACTCATGAGCAAGCAGTGCTATACCAGTGGCACAGCCAGGGTGGACCTCAGTAAGGCCGCGAGCACTCAGGCCGAGGGCCTTTGTGCCCAGGTCACCGCTGACGACGCTACACGTGGGACGTGGGCGAAGACGTCCGCCGGGTGCCCGTGTGTAGGGGTCCGACGGGGCAGGAGCAGTGGGCGCTGCTAGCTCACACACCAGTGTGGACTGTACGACAGGTGTGTCACTCAAGGTTGGGTTGGCCTCAGTAGCCAAGCATGGGTCCACCGTAGGCGCAGGCATATCCGCGGTCGGAGGCATGGACGACTCAGAGCCAGACACGGACGCGGACATAGGATCCGGCAGATCCTCAGACACGGAAGCAAGCGTGGGATCAAGCAGAGCCTCGGACGTGGAGGCAGACTCGGACGCGGACTCGGAAAGTTGTGAGAGCAAAGAGTCAGGGGCAGAGGAGCGAGCCACAGACGGGGTGAGACTGGGGGTGCCGGTGGGTACAACCGCTGGGGACAGCCCCGGGGGTGCCGGCGACGGATTGATCTCACTGGACGGGGGCACTGCGCCAGCCGTGCCAGGAACCTCCCCCACACTACGGGGTCCGGAACACCCAGGGGCATGAGTAGCACGCAGAGCGTGGATGCGAGCAAGGTCACGGAAGGTGAGATGCTCGAAGAAGAGAGCGTCACGGGACTCCACGATGCGGCGGCGCTCAGGGTCCCAGAACCGCCAGGCCTTTGACCGCGGAGCGACGCTAACAAAGGCGTAGATGCGGCCCCGCGGAGAGAGCTTGCTGCCCTGTTGCTCCGGTGTGAACCAGACGCAGGCAAAGGAGCCCCAGACACGGGCCAGGCGCAGATCTGCGCGACGCCCGTGCCACAACTCATAGGGCGTGCGGTGACCTGGGAGGGGGCCGTGGGGAATGCGGTTGCAGACCAAGGTCATGTGCGCCATGCCCTCGAAGGCAAAAGCCTCAAGCATGGCGCTGTCGGCGCGCATGGTGCGGACCGCATCCTCCATGGTGCGGTTCCAGTGCTCGGAGACATCGTTCTGCTGGGGGATGGCGGGGACGGAGAGGTTGTGGAAGACGCCAAGCGCGGTGAAGGAACGGGCCATGTCACCGAGGTACTCGTCGTAGCTGTCCGAGCGAAATGTCTGAAGGCGGTGGGGAGACTGGCGCTCGGCCATGACCAGCCAAATGCAGACTGCAATGGCAACATCGCTCTTCTGTCGCAGACTATAGACCTAGCGCATGCGCGCGAAGTCATCAGTCAACGTCAGGACGTAGCGACTGCGGTCCTCCTGAAACTCGACAGGGAGCGGACCCATGAGGTCGGAGTGGACAAGCTCCAAGGGCCGACGGGCCCTGGAGATGGACGCTGTATAGGTGGACCGGTGCATTTTGCCTTCAGCACGGGCCAGGCAGTCGGTCGTGGACGACGCCTCGAAGGACGCCGCATCAAGACCAAGAGCAGGCTGACTGCGGATCAGCCTATCGACAGCCCCTAGGTGCACATGACAGAGGCGTCGATGCAGGAGACGGTGATGCTCGGGGGACAGAGCACCAGCGATAAAAACACGGGCAGTGGGAGACGGAGGCAAGGGAGGGGCACTCGTAGAGGACCCAGAGATGTGATACAGATCATCGACGGCCGTCCCACTGAGGACGGTCTCCTCGGTGTCGCGCACAAAGATGTGAGCATCAGCAGCTGTGTGCGTGACACCAGGCCCATCTTCGTGCAAGCACGGACAGACAGCAGGCTGAGTTCCAGATCAGGGACAAAGAGGACGTCGAAGATGTATACGGGACCAGCGGGCCCGGTGAACTGCACTACCCCAACACCCTGGACAGGGACCTCATGGCCAGCTACAGTGCGAACAGGGCAAACAGTGCCAACAGGATGCAGGACGACGAAGGCGTCACGTCGACACGTCATGTGATGGGTGGCACCCGAGTCAACGACCCAGGTGGCATCAATGACACGCGTACAGGGGGCAACGTGGCACTCGGCAACAGAACAAGGCGCGGCAGCAGGACGCTCGGCGGGGGACACGACAAGGCGACCAGCGGAGAGCACATGAAAAGCATGCAGCCAAGACACATCATCAGGTTCGTCCCGTGCACACGGCTGGGCGCGCGGACCACCATAGGCATCATCACACAACGACACAGACAGGCCACAAGCGGTGGGACCCCTCGACTAAGTCAAATCACTTGCACCTCCCTGAGAGGAGCGCAAGGCGAGAAGCTGGCGCAACTCGGCGATCGTCTTGTGGCGTTTGGTGAGAGCCTGGTCGCGAGGATCCGTGGAGTGCGAAGTAGCGGCGGACTCCTCTGGGACGGCTGCGATAGTGGCGGCTGAACGAGCGATCGCACTGGACGTCTGGCGCATGCGCGCCTCGTGCGCCTGCTACAGCCCACGGGTGACCTTCGCCCAGTCCAACGAGCGATCTGTCAGGTGTGTGCAGTCGGGGTAGCGATGGTCACCCCCACAGTTGAAGCACACGAGCCTGCGGCCCTTCGTACCGGCATAGCCACCGTTGCCACTGCTACTGTTGTTATCGCCGCCGTTGCCGCTGCTCCAACTACTGCTGTTGCAGTTGACACTGCCGGTGCTGGTGCCGCTGATGGTCCCACCGTTGTAACCACCACCTGACGCTCTGCGGCCCTTCTTCCCCTGAGTTGGAGCTGCTGTTACTGTAGACGGCGAGGAGGATGTGGCGGCAACTGCAACTGAAGTGGTGCTCTGGTAGGCGCGATTCGCGGCGTCCATGCCGGCTACCTCCAGGAAGTGGAAAGTGGCCCAGCGCAAGAGTGTCCCGTCGCTCGCCATGTCGCGAAGCAGAGTCTGGTCGAAGTTGTTGAAGAAGCGCGCATAGTCAGGATGGATGCCGTAGAGGATGATCTGGAGGGCGGAGTATTGCGCAGGGGCGTCGTCTCCCAGTACCTCGTACAACTGGATCGCCCGGTGCCCGTAGTCAACTGTAGACTCTTGAGCAGTCTGACAGAGGGAGTTGAAGTCGGCAAGGCGCTGGGACGTCAGAGCCAAGGTGGCTCCCTCAAAAAGAGTGACAGCCAGTGCCCACGCCTCGCGAGGGTCAGCTCCCGAGCCGGTCAGTAGATCGCCAAGGAACTGACTGAAGTCTTTGGTGAAGTGTGGGGCGGCTTTCAGCACATTGGAGGCGGCGCGGACCGCCATCTGCGTCTGGGCGGGGTCAGACGCCTGGTATGGAGTGAGATCGTAGGCGAGGACTCCCTCGCTCATGGCCCACATGCGGAAGCGCGGCTCCCAAGACTTGAAGTCGTTCCAAGTCCGGAAGACGGGCGGGTCCGACTCAAACCACTCGGGTGGCTTGACTGTCCGCAGAACGACGGGTGAAGTTACTACAGGACTGGGCATGGTGGAGGCAACCCCCTTGCCCAGGCGAGCCCTCTGAGCCAGTTCCTCAAAGCTCAGAGGACGGCGAGATGAGCTCAGGCCGGCGTCGGCGCTGGAGCTCGTGCCCTGGAGGGCGGAATTGGCCTCACGCACTATGCGGCGTGCCTCCAGGTGGATGAGGCGTGCTCACAGCATCTCCTCCTCACCCTCCTCGCCAGAGTCGGAGAGGGTCTCCGCAACCTCGTCTGCATTGCCGCCGTGACCGAGATGGTCTTCGCTTGGGTCTACGGACGGGTGCTGCTGCTGCTGGACCTGCTGTTGTTGGGGCAGTAAGCCCCTGATCAGGTCCTGCAGCTCGGCGACATGCTTCGACAAAGTGTTGCGGCTCCTCGCCTGTAAGTCAGCCAGTGCACGTACTTGGTGCGCCAATGTCGTTGGGCTCGGCGGCCGCTGCTGCTGCTGCTGTTGCGGCGGCGGCTGCTGCTGTCGTTGCTGCTGTTGCTCCTGCTGTTGTAGTGGCTTATACTACCGTTGCTGCCGCTGCTGCTCTTGCTGCTGCCGCTATGGTGATGACGGCGGCGGCCGATGTTGGCCGTTGACGGTGCTGTCCTCGGCAGCTGCGTCGGTAGCAGTGCTGGAGGGGGTAACCTTCGGCATGCCGGAAGGTTCCCCCTTTCCCCCCCCCTTTTTTTTTGGTGTTTGTTGCGGAACACCTTACCGCGGAAACTCACCTCCACGGAGCCCCTCCACGGACCCTCTCCGCGGAACCCCTCCGCGGACCCCCTCCGCGATGCACTTCACCGCGGAAGTTCACCGCGGAAGTTCACCGCAGACTGTCGCGGATCGGCTCGGGCTGGACGCGGTCGCGTTGGTCGCGTCGGCGCGGAACGACGTGGAGTGTCGCGAGCAGCCACCGCGGTCGCGTCGATGCGGAATGCGTCGGGGTGTCGCGAGCTACCGGGGCACCTCCGTCGGTGTGTTCCGTGACCACCACAGGGCTGCCGCGTCTGTCGACTGCGTAGTCACCGCGGAGCTGCCGCGAACTCGCAACGGCGTATCCACAGCGGAGCACCGCTGGTGTGTTCCAAAACCGCTACGGAGCAGTTCGAGCAGCCGCAGATCCACCGCGGAGCACCACGGATCTGGCGCGGCACTGTCACCGCGGAGTGACGGGTTCGGAACGCTGCGTGCGATCGCGGTGGATCCGCGACACTCCTGGCGCGTTCCGTTGCGGTCGTGGAGCTGCCGCGTCCGTTGAGCCGTGGAGCACCGCGGAGTGGTTGCTGCAACCGCGGAACGGCCGCCGCGGAGCTGGTAAAACACGTCGCGGAGTTCTTAAAAGAACGGTCAGAACGGTGGTGGGTCCTCCCAGGACCTTTCGCCGAGACAGGGGGCGCTGCTGCTGCTGCTCCTCAAGGCAACGCCTGCGGTCGCTCACTACTACTGTGGTTGCTGCGCCTCTGCTACGCAGCTGTGCGAGCACTGGCTCGCGGCTCTGATACCATGAGAGACAGCTTCCTAGCACTGCTGTCGCTCGCGTGGAAGTACAAGCCAGCTAGCTACCTCACTAGCACACACAGGTGGAGGTGAGGACAGCAAGGGGTTGGTTAGGGACACAAACACAAGTGTCAGAAGCTGCAAATGTTGAAATATGCAGAGAGGGATAACAACTGAAGTTAGGACAACCTAAATGGTGTCACGGCCCTACTGGATGCACACACACATGCGGCGCACAAGGGCGCTATTTTTCTAGCAGGACAAAACAATGGTGAAAACACAGTTTTGGCCATAACTCCCTGCAGACACGTCAAAACGACGAGCCGTTTGAACCAGAATGGCCGCATCAACAAGATCTGCGTCCTGATAGGCTGCACGCCTACGTGCTGTCCCACAGCGTGGGTCTAAAAGATACGAGAGTCTTCTGGACGTCCGTTGCCGCCGGCCGCCGGTCTTCTGCCACCATCGTCAATCTCAGGGATGTGCATGTGAATGGACATGAGCCGAGGGGTCATCGTAATTTGTGTAAAACACACACAAGAACAGCCCATACGGCTGCCGGGTTCTCCTTCGCTGTTGTTTTGGAGCTTGTAGCCAGTACAGTCTACTTGTACAGTCTATTTTCTAACCGACTGATTGGACTTGTTCAATTAGTTGCGTCCACGTGGATGAGACTACATGTACGCACTTCCTTGTTTGTTCTATCTCACTTCTCATATTCTTTCAAGCATATCTTTGTTGTCCCTTTACCAAATCTGGCGTCGTCTGTCACGTTCGCTTCCACACAACGTGCTCCCTCCTGTCAAACGTCGCTAAGAGGGTTATCGCATTCCCTCATGGGGCCCGCTGTAACGGGGCCCAGCATGTGCCCCCGCAAGAAAAGAATTTGAACTTTAAAGTAGGTGGTAGGTTTAAACGCAATTTTCATTGCAAACTACAAAGTTTGCTTGTTAGGGAAAGAAAAGAAAAAGAAACGGGTCATTGCTCAATCGCGATCGATGACTCTAGTTCGGTCCCGTTCCAAACAGGCAGGGAAAACGAGTGAATGGAAGGAGCATATTACCTAATTATTTTGCAAATTTCACAAATTTAGCGGTGGTGGCATTCTATATTTAATCTAGAGAGTGGTGGTATCCTGCACATAAAGTTCTAAACTGGGGGCACATTTTGTATTTAAACCTCAGACTCAATGCATGGTTCAATCAATATACAAGTGGGGACCTGGGACTGACTCAACTCCTCATTATACCCCCTCCCTTGGTTCTTGATCTACGCGATCCATACTTGGAGCTCTGTTTTCAAGTACTTGCATGTCCTTTCCAAATCTAGAGGTTTTCAGTCTGTTATCAGAGTAGTACTCATCTCAAGTCCTCCTAGATGAGGATCTCCCCTGTGGGATCTCAACAACCTTCTTCCGTCACAGCTCCCTAAAGACTTCTTGTTCTCAAGAAACTTCTGGCAGCTCACATTGGATTGTTCACATTCTGATTCACCTAGCCACCTATGCCATCAGCATCCTTCTCACATGACCAAGAGCACAGAACCGAAAACAAGGGACAGTACATGATGGGTGCAGTAGAAAGTACTAGCAGTACCTGTGTTGCTTCTCGCCCTGTAATCGCACTACTTAAAGATGCTGACAGAGCCGAATATTCCACAGCTTTGCCTCTCAGATTCATGTTCTTGAACATGCAAAATGTATTTGAAGAGTTCTGAGCACACCGTAATGTGCTTAGCATTCAGAACTTCTGTCCCCAGCAGTCTTTGAGCCCCTAACACTTTACATCATCATTGTTAGATGTATCAGGGCATTCTATCTGTGACTAACCAATGCTGCTCGTAGTCCCACCATCAGCGAAGTATTCGGCTGAGCAGCCTGGGAGGCAGTTGGGTAGGTGGAGCTCTGCGAGCCTTTTGGATCCTGCCTGCTCTGCCTTGGATCACTCTAAATGGTTCTGAAGTACCAGGTGAGCAATAGTTCCTACGTTTTCTGTCGAGAGGGAGCCAGAGTGAGTCCTAGGAGCCCTCTTGCCCAAACTCAAACTCGTCATCCACTTCCTCTTCTAGTGGCCGAACATCACCTTCCGGATGGCTTGGCAATGGCTGAAAGGACTTCACTGAGAGATCAGCGAGCGGCTGAGGTCGGGCTGCTGAAATGAAGTCCAGGAAAAGGACAACCACGCTGATGTCGTCGTGAACCTGCCGCCTTCGACCAGGCCCTAAGGTCTTTAGGTCCTGGTAACTCAACCGCCTCTTTTTGCCAGCACGAATCATTGCCAGCTTCACAAGACGCCTTGCGATGCCCTGCACATACAGATCAGAAAGGACGCCAGAAGAAAAGAGGGAGGGGGGAAAGAGTGTGATCCCTGGACGACAACCACTGGTACTGCCTCAGCGGAAAGCAACTACAAACAATGCTGAAGCAAAGTCCAGCTTCCTTACCGAGCGGGGATAATGCTGTACAACATCCACAGCCTCCTGGTTGGAGACATTTTCCCAAAGGCCATCAGACGCAAAGATGATGAACTTGTCATCACTTGAGAGCTTCCGGACCGTGACTTCCGGGGTTGAGATTAGGGCTGGCTCTGTCAGCTCATCTGGCAACCGGTATCGTGTTTGTAGAGGGGTGCACTGGAACTCTTGGAACTTTAAATAGAAGTCCCCAATAGATCGAGTCACCTGCATGTGCCACACAGCACAGAAACCACTGAGGGTAGATAAAGCCTAGTCCACGAGAAGGTGTCGAGGCCTTGCAGCAACAATAAATGAGCTGACATACCTGGATTATGCCTTTTA
Source organism: Penium margaritaceum (assembly GCA_023375785.1). NCBI lineage: Eukaryota > Viridiplantae > Streptophyta > Zygnematophyceae > Desmidiales > Peniaceae > Penium > Penium margaritaceum. The sequence goes on along the minus strand of SZWC01005623.1, from coordinate 112,925 downwards.
CGCGCCAGACCCCTCCCTTTTCTTGGAGAATCTTGTCGTCGTTAGGGATTCTCTTCAGAAGCTCGTCCCGCACTTCCTCAGAGTTGGCATTGTGCTCAACAGAGACCTCCACAGGCTGCAAACCTTCACCATCCGCTGAAGGGTCTGAGGTGGCCAGTACGGCCCTAGAATCGCCCACAGAGGCCACGTACAGCATGGAACCGTCCACCACTCCAACAAGTGCGCATGATCCTGCTGCTGCATAGCCTGGTCTGATTTTCCAGTTCTCTCGCACCACCTGGAGAAACCCATTCTCTGCTTCTCGAAAAGCTTCACAGAAGACATCTGAGCTCAGCCCTCCAGTCGCCTCAGCAGCATCTGCAGCTCCACCAGAAGCAAGAGCATGAAAATGCATTGAGCCAAGATGATCACCCAGCCAATGAGTGCAGGTGCAAGCCGACGATGAGTATCCAAAGACATTGGGCACGCATGTACGCATGAGGCGTGTGTGCATGCACAACAATCAGACAATCTTGAACTCACCTTTTACAATTGTATACAGCTTCTCATTCAAAAAAGATGCGGCTTGCGTCCCTCCATGACCATCATAGACACCAACGTAAGTGGCTGAGGACGTGCTGGCCACCTCGCTGAAATCTTCAATCATGGTATTAGCTTGCACGACGGCAAACGAAAAGTCTCCTGCAAATGAACGACCGGGCAAACGTCATGGCCAATAGCAGGATAACGACCTCGTTGTTCAGGAGGCGAGCCTGAAGTTAAGAGATTACCGCATTTGTGTTTTCCAAGTGGGCAGTTCCAAATTGCACCATCCTTGATCCCAGCGTAGACTTCATTTGGCTCCGGTTCTGGTTCCGGTTCAGGTTCTGGTTCTGGTTCTGGCACGGGCTCCGGCCGAGGGGTTGGAACCTCTTCGTCCTTGCTACCTGAAAGGATCAGGCAACCGCAATGCGAAATAACGAATTGTTCACCGACCACACACAGACCCGCGCTGACGCGTGGAGCACGTGAAGCCGTGCTTCGCGACAGCACCCGGCCAATATGGAACGCTGCAATGTCAGCAGAACATGACTGGGCTGGGCAAGCTGGGCAGCACGACAGGACCTCTGCGCTCATCAACTTCAGCTGAGGTAGAACTCTGTGGCCTGAATAAAATCTGGGAAAGGCGCCGTCCGCTCCCGATGGCGGTCGCGACAACGTGGTAGAACCTTGACCACATAGTACAGCTTCCGAGGGTGTTCCCCGAGCTTAAAGACCACAGAAGCAGATGATCTCAACTGCAGGAAGTACCTTCCGTCTTGCTGAAGCACAGGCATAACGACATGATCGGCTCTCTATCGCGAGAGGGTGCCTTCGACTTTAGGACATGGGCTCATGGGCGTAGATCGGAGCAGCCGAGGTGGGGTGCACACGCCTAGCCCAGGAGCAAGGGATCGAGGAGCCTACCTGTGTCACTGCCAGCACATAGCCCTCAACCACCTTCACCTCCGCGTCAAGATGCCAGGGCTCATTCGCCGTGGATGAAAGCTTTCGAATGTTTTCCTACAGAAAACCTGTCGTATTTCCTCGACCGCAAAGCCGTCGGACCAACAGGAAAACGTCAAATACGTAGGTTTTAAACCGAAAGATTTTATGAACGTCTCTAATACAAACGGTCTGCACTCGGATACGAACAAGCACAGCCCTGCCCATTCTGTCGCACCCCTTCAAACCACGATTCAAAGCGGCCTAGGCTCTGCCCCTGGATACAAGGGGGAGAAAACAGTATAAGTGAAGAAACCAAACAGACAAAAAAGACATCATGTTGGCTTGATTTAAATCCAGATATTTATGTATTAATGCAATACAATTATTGAATAAACTTAAATACTTTAATTCATGGATTCTTACTTAGACAATCCTCAAGTTGTCCACGAACAATGATGCAAATAAAAGCGTGAACATGTATCTTATTTCAATTCCAACGTTGTGATATCTACAAATCATTTAAAATATTATTCAGAAAACAATCAAGAAACTAAGTTGTTTTCTTGCGCCAAGTGTGTACTACATGACGAACAAGTCAAAGTTATGTAACATCATATGTTTTGGGAAACCCAAACATGGGTATTTTGGAACCAGAAGTAAGATTTCTTTGAATTTTCAAAACATTTTAACTCATGTACACAAAAGTGGAAACAAGAATGAGGCATACAATTGGGGACGTGGGTGCTCCAATCGAGCGATGCATGCGACGCCATGTTCTTAGAGGTTCCTTCCAGAAAATTGGACTATAATTTGGGGAATTTGAGAATATCACGCATGAATTTCTAAATTCATAGCATCGCGGATGAGTCGGACGAACGGATTCGAATATATGGTACACTTCGTAGTAGTTCTAACAACACTTGTGGAAAGTGGTCGAACTTATCATACCTTCAAGAGAAATCAAATTGCCAGGAAGCTTCCTAGCACGCTTGCCACTGACAAGGCGTCAGCGCCCACTCAGCTCTCGGCGTCAACACAAGTCAGACGTCAAAACGACAAGGGTTTGGTTAGGCGACACAAACGTAGTGTCAAATGTGCATGACTGCGGTAAACCTTAAACCAGAAAGAATTCTGCTAGCTTGAGGTCCTTCATCTGGTAGGCAACGTGCAGCAGGTCCTTGACCCACTGGATGGCACCTGCATCCGGTGATACGATTAGTAGGTCGTCGACATAGACCAGGACAGCAAATAGAGACTGACCTCGCGAAGTGATGAATAGCGCGGGGTCGGTAGAGCTGCGAAGGAGGCCGCCGCCAAGAAGCGTACGACTATTACCCTGGTTCCAGCAACATGGTGACTGCCTCAAGCCATAGAGGGCCTTCCGCAGCTTCCACACCTTGTCGGAGTTGTCGTCGAAGCCTAGAGGCTACACCATGTAGAGCTCCTCATCCTCCAATGAGCCATGGAGGAAGGTGTTGCTCACATCCATCTGATACAGCTCCCACCCGTGTTAGGCAACCAAGCTGAACAACGCCAGGCTGGTGGAGAACTGACCGACCGGTCATAGTCAATCTTTGGGACCTGAGCAAACCCCTTGGCTCTGAGACGGGCCTTGTACTTGTCCAGGGACCCGCCTGACTTCCACTTCCGGAGAACCCACTTGGCGCCGATGGCCTTACGGCCCGGGGGGAGTTCGACGAGCTCATAGACGTGATGTTGCCGAATTGCGGTAAGCTTGTCGGCGCATGCAACCTCCCAATGAGCGGCCTCGGGAGATGCCCGAGCCTCACATAGGGTAGCTGGGTCCTCTGGTCGCTCCGTGGGGCAGACAGTGAGGGCGTGCGCGTCTCGCGCCCCTGGTGGCATCCGCGTGAGTGTGACCGCAATGTCATACCGATGCTCCTGATGGAGCAAGGCATAGCCCAGAGCTGACCCTGGATGTAGATTGGTGATGACTGACAGTGTGGCCAGGCCGAGTGCCTTGGTGCCAAGGTTCCCACTTACGAACGTGGAAGTGGATCTCACATTAGGTGAGGAGCCTCGTGGGATGACAAGGGACCGTGGATTGAGAGGACGTGAGGAGGCGGCCTGAGTACTTACTGTCAGCCTGGGTATGAGGCTCCCGCCCGGACCACGTGTGTAGCGCGCCGATACGGACGTAGAAGGTGGCACACAGGGGCTGGCAGACACGGACGGGACAGCCTACCCTGAGGGACAGGTAGACACGGGCGGGGCGGCTAACCCTGAGGGGCTGTCGGACGCGGACGAGGCAGTCGGCCCTTAGGGGCAGGCGAACACAGAGAGGATAGCCGACCCTGAAGAGGTGTCGGATAGTGATGGGGCAGCTGACGCTGAGGGGCTGGCAGACACGGACGGGGCAGCCGGCCCTCAAGGACTAGCACGCATGGATGAGGCAGCCGGTCCAAAGGGGCTGTCGGACACAGATGGGGCAGCCGACCCTGAGGGGTTGGCAAACACAGGCGGGGCAGCCTGCCCTGAGGGGTTGGAGGACACTGACGAGACAACCGGCCCTGAGGGGTTGTCAGACACGGACAAGACAGCTGGCCCTAAGGGGCTAGCGGACACTGACACAACAGCCGGCCTTGAGGGTCAGGCGGACACGGACGGGGCAGCCGACTTTGAGGGGCTTGCGGCCACGGACAAGGCAGCCAGCTCTGAAGGGTTGTTGGACACAGATGGGGCAGCCGGCAAAGATGAACCTGCGGGCGCAGACAATGGAACGCCTGGACGCAGCTGGACAGAGGACGGACCCACCACTCCCCAACGCGGCAGGAGAAACATCAACGCACCGGAGGGAACGAGGTCGTGGGAAAACAGGTCCTCAAAGAAGAGGATATCGCGGGACTCGACGATGTAGTGGCGGGTGGGATCCCAGAAGCACCATGCCTTCGACTGAAGCAAGATGCCTAGGAAGGTGCATGGATGACCATGAGGCTCGAGCTTGTTATCCTGGTGTGGGGCAGGCAACCACACGATGGCTATACAGTTTCAGACCTAGGCCGGATGCAGGTCGGCGCGTTCCCCACTCCAGTGGTGGTATGGGATGGACTAACGAGGAATGGGTCTGTGGGGAATCCGGCTCCAGACCCACGTCATGTAGGTCATGGCCTCGAAGTAGAAGCCGTCAGAGATGTCGGATTCGACCCGCATGGTACGGGTGGCATCGGCCATGGTGTGGTTCCATCGCTCAGAGACGCCGGTCTGAGCTGGCATGTAAGGCACCGACGTCTCATGATGGACACCAAGGGAGGCAAGGAAGAGTGTGGTCTCCCCAGAAACTCACACCCACAATCGGAACGGAAGCGGCGTAGAGGACGACCACACTCGCGTTCAGCATGGACAAGCCAGTCCCGAATGGTGGGAGCGGCGTCCCTCTTCTCCCAAAGGCAGAAGACCCAGTGATAGCAAGAATAGTCGTTCGTGAGTTTCAGGAAGTAACGATTGTGCTCACCGACTCACTCTGTCGGGAGGGGACCCATGACATCAGAGTGAACCAGGTCGAGCGGGATGGATGCTCGAGAGGCATAGAGGGGGTAGATGGAACGGTGCATCTTGCCTTGAGCGCAATCAATGCACTCGGTGGGACACGGCAGAGGAAAGGAGGCTGGGTCACGGCCCTTGGCTGGCTGCATGCGAAGCATGTTATCAACAGGTACATAGTGGACATAGTGGACATAGTGGAAAGAGTCGGTGATGCAGGAGACGTGTGTGCTATAGAGACAGGGTGCTGGTAACAAACACGTGGCTGGTATCGGCCGAGGAAGAGGGGATATCGGTAGAAGCGGAGAGACGCAGTACGTGCCACAAGTTGCCACGGGCGGCGGCATGCAAAATAACACAACCGGATAGGCGCAACGACACAGTGCCCACACCACGTGAATGCAGAACGCCCATGCTCATATGGTCAAGGGTAGCGACAGACATGAGGCTGAACTCAAGGCCTGGGACAAAGAGAACATCAGTCAAGACGACATCACCAGCAGGACCACGGAAACGAACCACGCCGACACCAAAAAAGGGTAACATCTGCTCAGAACCCGTACGAACCCCGGTGACATCGATGACGGGACCAAGAACACTGAAATTCTCACGTGAGGCCGTCATGTGATGTGTGGCTTCGGAGTCGATGATCCAGATCTCTGACGGATTCTGGTCTGGTGTGGCCAGGTCGCTGACAGTCACATGGCAATGTGCAAGCGACACTGACAAAGTGGACGGAGGTGCGAACCGGGAGTGCCAGCCATCTAGCCAGGCAACATCATCACGAAGAGGAGCAGGAGGGCAAGGCACGGTAGAGGACGGGACGAACACAGATAAAGGACATGATCGTAGTACCGACTCTGTCATGCGGGGTGGGGAGGAACTAGCAATTGCGCAACTCGCACTTCCCTGGGGAGGAGGACGAGGAAGGCCAGACTGAAGTGCGATTAACTACTCCAGCTAACGCTCGTGGGTGAAGGGTCGGACGGAGTAGACTGACTACAGTGTGAAAGCAAGGAGTGCAAGAGGAGGAAGGAAGGCGCCGGGAACAGAGGAGCGGGCGCGGACGGCTGTGGAGGAGGCTGCGGTAGGGCCGTTGCGAGCGGCGCAGATGCGGCAGGAGCAACCATGGTCACGGTAACGGTGGCAAGGCGTCGCTCGTGCTAGCGATGCATGGTGGCGATGACGCGAGCCTCGTCCGTCGAGACAGGACACGTGTACCACCCGTGTCCTCACTGGCCACCTTTGTGGCAGACGAGGCTGGCGTTGCCAGATCCGCCAGTCTGCTGTTGAGGACCCTTGCCCTTCTTGCCCCGCCTCTTCATCTTGCCAGCCGAGGAGGCATCGGAAGACGCTGCTGCTATTTGGGCGACAACAGCCACTGAGGCAATGACAAGAAAGGCGAGGGACTCCGTGCGATGGACGTGTGACTCCTGACGATCTTCCTCAATGCGGAGGAAGAGCTCGTACGCCAAGGGCATGAGGGTACCCTGGGCAGCCATCGCGATGTGGACGTCCTAGGAGTAGTGGACAAAGCCGTCGGAGAAGGGGTCGGTGGCGCCATGCTTGATGGTCAGGGTCGCGGAGAGAGGAGGTGGCGCTGCGTCTCCGAGGCGGCGGAGGAGGTCCTCTACGCGCTGCCAATAGGAGGTGACCATCTCGGTCTCCCCCATGTGGAGGGAGTTGAACTCCCAGAGCAGGCGGCTGGTCTCAGCATCACTGGATGGGTAATGAGGGCGCGTGAGTACGTGCCAGGCTGCTCCTGGGTGAGGGAGTGTGCCAGTGGTGACGTCACCGAGGAAGGGTTCAAGGGCTAGGCGTGCGGCTGGAGGGGCCACATGGAAGAGGGCACGCGCACCGTGACCGACGTCATAGACCTGGTCGGCCTTGGTGGAGTTGGATTCCCTCGCCTCTGGCAAAGTACATCACGCTGGCCTAGGCGGTCAAAGAGGCGGTATGGCTTCGTAGGTTGCTGGAGGAGCTCAGCATGCCGTAGTAGTAGCCTACGGTGATGCAAGAGGACAAAACCGGCTCAATCTCGCTCACCAATAACCCGATGCAGCACAGGAGGACGAAGCACATCGACGTACGTTACGACTACGCATAGGACATGGTTGAAAAGGTGTAGGTGGTGCTGCAACACTGTAGCACGCACAACATGCTTGCGGATTGCTTAACCAAAGCGCCATCCGTGGACCGACACAATGAGTATGGCCGGGCTTCAAATGACCAGTTATGATGGACTGGAGGGCACAGTGGGAAATGAGTGAGAGCAAGCAGGAGCAACGGGCATGGCAGGTGCAAGGGTGAGAATGTTGAAGGTTTTCCCCTCTGCATGTGCGGAAATGTGGGTTTCCACAGATCCTAAAATGAAGGATTGCCTCTAAACGTTGGCGAGTCGTTGAGTCCGGTGGAACTTGTTTCACCATAATCGGAAGAGTAACGAGGGAGATATGGGCTTCCAACATTGGGGTGGTCATGGCGGCTCTGGGAGCTAGCCGCGGTTCGATTGCAGTGAATAATTGACCGGAACGAGTAACAAAATACTATAAGGGGATTTTTCTTTGGAAGGACTGCCGAGGCGTCCGGTGGATGATTTGCCGGATTTCAGTAGTGCAGTTTTGTTACTGAGGGAGTTCGCCAAAATCCTGGCTCGGAGTCCAAAACTCACTAATACAGTTTGTAACTCGGGATCAGTCAAAATTCTGATTGTAGGTCCGTGAACAGGTTTCGAACCACATCAATCTCCATGACCAAATATGATGATTAACTCATCAAAACCGACCCCAAAGGTGTGAGGGATACCGCCACTATGCGTAGGGACATCTGCGCCTCTGGAATGGGGCTTTGATGGGTCCTTGATGTGTGAGGGCGCCTCGGCGGGCGACGTGGTGTGCGCCGCCGACTGAGCGGCCGGTTTGGGATACTACACTTCGACTGACGTGACGAGAGCTATGGTGATCCCAATTGCGCACGGTTTGGTGCGTTGGAGAGCTCATGACTAGCCCTACAAATTTTTACGTCATGTCTATGTTCAAAAACTATTGCACAATTATGTTATTCCTTTTGCAAAAGTGACTATCTCACAACTGTATTCCACTCCCGGAAACAAAGCGTGAGGCGAACAGAAAGCTCACGCTCAGACTCAGAACCTGCACAAAAGTAGCCGTTAACATAGAAGACCCATCAGGCCATGTTGGAACTGTACCACAATTCATGACAGAGGGTTATGGGCCCACTACCCTGACCGGTCAACAAGTCGCTCACGACTTTCGCGACCGACGGGATCATCGTCAGGGACGACATCGCCGTCAAACTCTGAGGTCCCAGAGTTGAAGACTTTGCAAATGGCGTAGAAGGACACGCAACCCATCAAGAATTATGCAATTGGCCCTGGCTACGGGCTATGGAGGTGGCATTTTGAGCTGCACCTCGCGCATAAGAGGCTGCTGGAGGTCATGAAGGGAACGGTAGTCCTCGATGAAGCGACGGCGACTGAAGCGAAGAGGGAGGCCTTTGCAAAGAAGAACACGGAGGCGCTCATGCTGTTGGTGTTCATGCGAGTGGGTATGGGATTGGGTGT
>SZWC01005623.1:44041-63480 GCA_023375785.1 Penium margaritaceum | reverse complement strand
CCCCCCCCCCCCCCCCCCCCCCCTCCCTCTCGTAGCCCACCGGTCTACCCACCCGCCCGTCGATCGAGGCCCTCGCGATTGAGGGCCGCGATGGAACGGGCTGCCGACAGGCGAGGGGGAGTGGGGAGGGGGAGGGGGACTTCGCCGGGGATTCCGGCCGACGAACGTCCGCAGGAATCCCCGCTCCATCAGTGGGGAGTCGAAAATCCCTTTTTGTTTTATTTTACATTTTGTTTAACTTTATACCCTCATTTGATATATAAACTATGGACAAACCCACCTCCTAATTACACCCCGGGTTTTAGAGTTTATTTTTGTGCGGGCACCTGGTGGGCCCCGCGGTAGCGGGGCCCAGCAGGTTCCCATTTAACGCATGGGGAGTCTCGGACCCCCCATGCAAAAACCTTGCAAACCATTTACGAAAAATTGGCAAACCCTTCTATTAAGGAGTTTGTGATGATCGGGTCAAGAAGGTGACATCAGCATGTCGACGGCGTATCCATGCGACGTCGACATGCTATCTTTTGACAGACGAGAGGGGTATATTGTTAATTTTTTATGCCATGCGTCCGTGTCAAAGGGCGGATGAGGCTTATTGTTCCGACGCAGGGGCAGATGGGGCTTATTGTTCCGACGGAGGGGCGGATGGGGATTATTGCACCGACGGAGGGGCGGATGGGGCTTATTGTCCGAAACTTGGGGTATATAGTCACTCCGCCCAACTTCTTAACCTTGCTGTTGCTGACGTGGCGACACCTGGGTCCGCATCACGGATGTGCACGGGCATGGACATGGCCCAGTGGTCATAGTGAACTGTAGAGGTCGACGGGAACATCACAAATCACAACACTCCCCCATGACCCGATGGTACGCATGTCCATACGCATGCAAACGAATGCACCAACGAGTGCAGAAACAGTCATGATACAGAAACGGACACACCTCGCACTCCAACCACTCTCATGCAAGGGGCGAAGCCTAGCATAATGAATGGCCGCCAAAGCTTCCCGCGAGCGAGTGCCTTCGTCAAGAAATCAGCACGTTGCATGGCAATTCCAACCCAGATGACAGATCGCGTGTCGCTCCACCAGATCATGTACGAAATGATGCTCAACCGCAATGCGTTTCTTGCGAGCATGAAAAACAGAAGAGTTCTCCACAATGGCAAGACTACTCTGGTTGTCGCAGCGAGGCACAACGGCGGGCACTGACTGACCCAACTCAAGGAACAGGCACTGCAGCCTCACTACCTCAGCAATCCCTCCACCCAAACTAACATACTCTGCCTCAGACGAGCTACCTGTAATGTAGCCCTACTTCCCGCTACGCCAGGACACAGCGGTACCACCGAGCAGGAACACTGGTTGGTGCGACTGCGTCCATCTGGACTTTAGGCCCAGTCGCTTCCGGTGTAGCCGTCAAGAACCACCAAACACTGCGTGCGAAAGTAGATTCCGATGTACGGTGTGGAGACAACGTACCGCACCACTCGCTCAGCCGCATGAAGGGCTCTCGTACTTGGAGCCTGCAAAAAATGTACAAGGAGGTTAACGACGAAAGCGATGTCGGGGCGTGTGGTAGTGGCCATGTACATCAGGGATCCAATGAGATGGAGGTACAAGGTCACCTCCACTGTCTCCCCCAGTTGTATGGCATTGTCCACCTTTAGGGAATCATGCCCGTCAGGTGTGAGAGGTGTGGAGGCCGTGGACACTGTGCCAAGGAGGTCACAGAAACGCTCGCCCACAACCCGTGCGTATCGAGCCTAATGCAGCAAAAGTGTCTGACGTTGACGGTCTTGCATGATCTCCATGTCAAGAAACACCGTTGCTGGACCAAGATCCTTCATCATGTAGGCGGTCTGGAGGACCGCCTTGGCCTCCTTCATGGCCTCCATGGAGGGAGATGCGATCAGAAGGTCGTCCACAAAGTCCAGGATGGTGGTGAACCGCTCAGGCGACCGTCGAAAAAAAAAGAGAGGGATCTGCCTCACTCTGTACATATCCCGCACGAGTCAGAGTACCTGTACACTCCTGGTTCTAGCACCGAGGAGACTACTTGAGTCTGTACAAGGACTAGCGCAAGCGCCAGACCTTGTCACCGTCCTCAAATCCTGGTGGTTGAGCTACGTAAATCTCCTCATCCAGAGAGCCATGGAGGAACACATTGTTCACATCCATTTGGTGCAGTTCCCAGTCATGCTGAGCCACCACATCGAAGAGAGCGCGAGCTGACTTCATGCGGCCGATTGGGACAAAAGTTTCAGTGTAATCAATGCCCTCAATCTGAGAATACCCCTTGACAACCAACCGAGCCTTGTGGCGTTCTTGTGAGCCATTCCGCTTCACTTTCTTACAAAAGACCCACTTGACCTAAATAGCTTTCCTCCCAGGTGGAAGGCCGACCTGCTCCTAAACTCCATGCTCTCGGATGGCAAGGAGCTCATCCTCGCAGGCAGCACGCCAGGCGTCTACATCCTGTGATGAGAGAACATCCCTCTGTGTGCCCGGATTAGGTGCCATCGAGGGGGAGCTCTGAGTGGCGAGTGCACACGCCTCAGAGCTGGGCCGAACGACCACAGGGTCAGTTAGTGCATTACAAGTGATTTGAAACTCACGAGTGAGCAGATCGTGCCCTACAGGACACGCTGGGTGTACCTCTGTGTAATCTGTGCGGACACTCAGGCCTAGGGCCATTGTGCTGGGATCACCACTCGCAATGCTGTGAATGGAGTGCCTAAGTGTGGCACAGGACACTCGCTGGACTCTTGAGACTAGTGGTTGAAGACGACCACCGGGCTCACGCGAGTAACCTGGGCTCGAGGAGCTCACCTGAGGCTCAGAGGTAGACGCGACCACATTTGGTGAGGACTGAGACAAAGGGGCAGGTGATGTAGTGTGAGGATGCTGATGCTGAGATGCTGGTGAAATGACGGGAGATACAAGGCTTGGTGTAGCAGTAGGGGTAGATGCAGGATCACGCACAGAGGCAGGAGTACTAGCGGACATGGGTACAGAATCATGGGTGTTTGTAGGGTGTGAGGGAACAGGGGTAGAGACAGGCTCGGTTGAGGAGGTCTCTGGGCCGACAGCTATGATCGCTAGGTCATCAAGAGGCGGAGACCGAGATATGGAGGGGGCTCGAACGGACACATTAGCCGGACGAGAGGTGCTTGTAGGCTCAGACTCCCCCATCCATCGAGAAGCCTCACAGGTAGAAACTTGTGTGATAGACATCGACGTGATAGAAGTCAGGTCACGGTAAGTGAGAGACTCAAAGAACAGCGCGTTGTGAGACTGAACGATGCGACAACGGACGAGGTCCCAAAAGCGTCCGGCCTTTGACCGCGGGGAGATGCCTACGAAGGCACACAAGCGACCCCGCAGGGAGACCTTAGACCCCTGCTGGTCCACGGTGTACCACACGGAAGCCACGGACCCCCAGACACGAGCGAGATGCAGATCGACACGATGACCAAACCAGAGCTTGTACGGTGTAACGTGGTTCGGAAGGGGACAGTGTGGTAGGCGGTTCCAGACCCATGTCATGTAGGCGAATCCTTCAAATGCGAAGGATTTGAGGAGACCGCACTCTGACCGCACGGCATGAACCGCATTCTCCATGGCGCGGTTCCAGCGCACAGAGACACCGTTTTGCTGAGGAGTACTTGGAGCGGAAACCTGTTGAAAAACCCCGTGCTCGGCAAAGAAACTATCCATCTCGCCAAGAAACTCGCCGTCGCAATTTGAACGGAATGTGTGCAGCATGTGGCGGGAGAGATGCTCACCCATCACTAGCCAAAGGCAAATTGCGAGAGTGACATCGCTCTTCTGGCGCAGGCTGTAGACCCTCTGCATCCGGGTGAAGTCATCTGTCTGGGCCAGGACGTATCGGCCCCTATCGGACAGAGGCTTGACAGGGAGAGGACCGAGAAGGTCCGAATTGACCAGGGCGAAGAGCTCAAGAATAGGTGTCAGGGTAGGTGCAACGATGCAATTATCCTGAGCGCAGAACAGACAGTTGGTATTGAGCAGCTTCTCGAAAGAGGCCGCGTCAATACCGAGTGCGGGCCCTGTCTGAATGAGGTTCGACACGATGTTGGAGCTCACATGACACAGGCGACGATGTGGCAGTCGCTGGTGCTCAGTAGAGAGAACACTAGTGACAAACATACGAGTGGAAAGGGAAGGGGAGCAAGGCAAAGAAGAGATCGAGGAACACGATACAAGTCATCCACAATGGAGGCACAAATAACAACGGTACGAGTATGAACAGCGGTCACAGTCGCGGAGTCTGTAGTGTGCTCCACAAAGAGTCCCATCAGTGTACAGGCATGCACAGAAAGCAAGATCAGCTCAAGGTCAGGCACGAAAAGCGCCTTTGAAAGATACGGGGGACCAGACGGACCATCAAAGCACACAACCCCAACACCCTGGACCAGCAAGGACTGACCAAAGCCTGTGCGAACGGAGTGAACAGACGCAACAAGACCAAGGACTACGAAGTCACTACGACAACAAGTCATGTGGTGAGTGGCACCAGAATAGATGATCCAGGGGCCACCAGGATCACGACCGGAGGACGTCATTGTGCAACGGACAATGGAACACTCGGCCTCAGACGGGCACCGAGAAACATGTGAGGAGGTACGATGAAGGGCACAAAGGTGAGACTCATGAATCCAATTGGTACTGTCAGGCCAATCATCATCACATGCCAGCTATGCACCCCCACACGAGTCATCACGAGCTACGAGAACAGACGAACAAATAGTCTCTGAACCACCAGGCTGTGACGACACATTCGCACCTCCCTGAAAGAAAAGAGCAAGAAGGTGACGGAGCTCGGCGATGGTGCGGTCGCGTCGGTCCAGGTCGCCACTGCTCGCCGCCAGGGAAGCGGGAACTACTGCGGAAACTGCTGCGGTCGTGGTCGCCTCGCGACCAGATGTTGTGCTACTCGACGCAAACCATAGTGCGTGGATAGCCTGAAGACTACGAGAGATCTGCGCCCAGTCGAGCGGCTGCTAGCACTCGGCGTAGCGATGAGTGCCTCCACAGTTGTAACAGTGAGGAGTACGTCCACTGTTATTGCCCAGTGACTGCTGCTACTGCGACTTCTATTGGCCCAAACCGTGCCTCCTTTTCCCCTTCTTCTCTTGTGTTGCTGCTGCCACACCCTGTGTCTGAGTTGGGATAATCGGGATGGAAAGGGAAGAGGAAGATGTGCCAAAGAATGAAGGAGCGGACTACAAGAAGGACACGGCTACTTCATGGGTGGAAGTCACCTGGAGGAAAAGCTGACGTGCCCAAGGAAGAATCTGAAGGGAGGTGGAGAAGGACTCAAGCACGGCGTTGTTGTACCTCGTCAAGATGTGTGCATGCTCAAGACAAACTCCGAGTATGATCGTGCGGAGCGGCCACAATTGTGTACCTCCTGAACTCCCAAGGCAAGGCACATGCATATGCGCATGGCCCGTCGCCAGTAGTCAGTTGTGGGCTTGGCAAGTCCCTGACGAAGGGAATGAAAGGCGCAAATGTGAGTCGCGCGGGTGGCGTGCGTCTCTGTAGCAAGCAGGGACAATTCCATGTCCCAGCCCCCACGTGGATCAGCACTCACGCCTATGCCGGCCTCTCCAAGGAACGGGCGGAAGTCCACGACGGTCTTGCGCGACATGGCATAAAGGGGTCCGCTGTCAGTACCTGTGAATGAACTGTAACCTGGTACGGACTGTGATAGTAGGGCCATACTCCCTCTTAAGTGGTACACACCTGAAAAAGAATCTCCCAGTAGTCAAAGCCATCCTCGCTGACATATCCTGGGGGCGGTGTCTTGAAGTCCTTGGGTTGCCACTCCATAGGGAGAGCAACCACAGGCTGAGAAGGACGAGGAATGGAGAAGACACCAGGACGAGGAACGTCGTTGGGGTAGGAATCAGACGAGGATCGGATCTCAAGGAAAAAGGAGCCAGACATGTGTGGGGGCCGAGAACTTGTCTGAAGCTGGCGGAGACGCTCCTGAAGCACGCAAATCTCGCTCTCGTGGGTACCATCCTCCATACATGGTATGTCAGGGTCCTCATCCCAAGAATGAAGAGGTGGCAGGTTGCTTCCTGCTCCTATCATCGGTGCAAATGGTGACTGTTGTGCATAGGGTATGGCACCGCCCACTCCCTCGGAGGACTGCCATGGGGCCGTGGACTGGCCATGAAGAAGCTAAGTGAGTATACGGATGGCGTCAGTCTATTACTGCTGCAGACAACACATCTCATCTTGCTGGATCCGTAGGTCCTCAATAGCCTGTGAGTGTGGGCTCATGACCCCTGAAGAGTAGGAGGAGGGATCTAGTGGTCCTTTGCCTTTGTCACCGGTCGAAGCCATGTCAGCACTCAGTATGGGCTGGGATGCCGAACTGGTCAGATTGTAAAACCGTCAGCGTTTCTCGAGAAGTTGAAACGTCAAGAAAAAATGACGTTATGACCCCGAAATTGCTGACATCAGCAAGGCCAATAGTGACGTCACTGTTTTTTATGCCATCGAAAAAACACTAGCATTTTTTCCGTTGGTGAATGTTACGCGAGCGGTTTTTTTTCTTTTGGAAGTCATGCGGACTCTTTAATGGAGATAACCATGTAACTCTTTGCCATGTCCAACCCTGTGCAACCCTACATAGCCTTGTGCAGCTTTACACAGCCCTAAGCAGCCCTGCGTAGTACTGTGTAGCTTCTGCATAGCTGTGTAGCAATGTTGCGAAGTAGTGCTACGCAACAGCACTGCTTGCTTCCGCTGCTATGCCCGCCGCCATTGCTACTGCGCTGCTGCTGCTGCTTTTGCTGCCGCTGGTACGCTGCTATTGCTACCCGCAGTTGCTCACGTCATGGCTGCTGCAAGCTGTTGTTACCGCTACGTGCTGCCACTGCTCGCAGCCGCTGCCGCGAGGTGCTGCGAGCTGATTTTCCATTTTTTGTTTTTGTACAGATGGGAAGCCAGACACGGCTGCTGCTGCCACTCGGTGCTGCTGCTGTTGCTTCTTGGCGTGGCTGCTGGAGGTAGAAACTGCCGCAGCTCACCCGGTGTGGTGTTGGGAATTTTGTGGTGATGTCGCTTCTCCAAACGGCTGCAACGAATCCTACAGGCTGCATAAAAACTGCAGAAGGTCCCAGACAACATCCAGGACTTTGGGGCGGTCTTCGGTCAGCTCCGAGTAGGTGGTCCATCACCAGATGATGCATCAGCGCCATCTGGGTCTGCATCAGGGATCTGCACGGCATGGACACGGCCGAGTGGTCACAGTAAACTGTACAGGTCGATGGGAACGTCACAAATCACAACAGAGCCACCACTTGTTGATGCTCTGATGCCAGCTAGGTCCGCATAAAAAATATGCACAAGTATAGACACGACCGAATGGCCATAGTAGGTTGTACAAATAGACGAGGACGGCTCACATCACAACACTCCCCCATGACCCGATGGTACGCATTGTAGGTTATAGAAGGAACTAGCTAGTGCGTAGGTTGGGGCAGTGGCGTTGTTGATGCAGCGTGCGGGAACCCACGCTTGTTGTTTAGTCTGCCCCTTTAGTCTGCTGCACTAGAGTCTAAGTCTGAGAGTACTGGTTTGTTACTCAAAAGTGTGCGCGCAAGAGACAGCGCCAGAAATCAGCTGGAATGAAGCAATGATTGATTAGGAATGAAGAAGAAGCAACCAACTGAGACCCCTCCCAGTTCTAGCCTCACCTCAGCTCTCTGAGGCTTGTTACTCAGAAAATCAGCCGACCAGGAAAATCCTAGCATTATCCTGTCCGGCAGAATTTTCCTAGGTGAGACATTTTGCTAAGAAAACCGCTCGAATTTTGGGTTGGGTTCAAAATACAGTGATACCCATCATTTCAGTCGATAGATCAGTACTGTCCATAATTGAAAACGAAATACCAGCGGTATCCATGTTTACAAATGTGTGAGAAAGAATGGAATTCAACCTCGCTCTCAAAGTCGGACGCCACCGACTTCGAGGGTGAAGTCAACGACTTCTGACACCGGCCTCACCGATGTTAGAAGTCACCATGCTGCGAGTTTTGGAGTTCATAAACTTGCACGTTTGCAAGGGTGTATGCACGAACTCTGAGCAAAACCCCGAGTTGGTATGGACTGGTCCAGAGGGGATGTGGCCCTATTACCTAAGGTAGTACCAGACCGTTCATGCCCGCCAAGCTCTAGCAACAGCAAGAGCCTTGATGTCGTTCCCTAGGAGACCGCCGTGGACTTCCATCCTAACCAGGGCGCACCTGGGACGGGTTAGTGGGCCGACCCTCACCGCAGGTGGGAGCTGGCCCTCACCTTGTTCATTGCAGAGATATACGGGACGAGGGCTACCTGCCTTAGGGGGCTCCACTCCATATGCCAAGGAGGTTCAAAGTCTGTAGTAGTATACTGGCACCTTGTGATGCGCATCTATAACCGGTTGGGCATCAGTGGAGTGTCCTAGCTCTGGAAGGTCAACACCATTATGCTCGGTGCCCACATGGAAAACACCAAACTCTTCACCTTCTTCTACCAACCCACCCTCGAAGAGCTATCTGATTCCCTTGAGTTGCTTCCTTGGACCCAGTAGTAATATCTCCAGAGGACGGTAGCCAAGGAGGCTGCTCATGCGCATCAGGTGAGGCCCTTGGTAGCTGTGACGACTGCATCCTCAACGATCCCTCTCAATCTCAGCTCCTCCTCCTCTTCTACTTCCTCTCCCTCTTCCCCTTCCGCATCAGCTCAGGGTGTGGCCACATTCACATAAGGGAAGAAGGGGAAAATGAAATATGGCAAGGGGCATCAGCAGCAACAGCCGATGAGCAGTTGTAGTGGGTGCTTGGTCCACGGAGGGTCAGCAGCCATTGGACTGGAGCCAGAGCACAAGTAGCTTCCAGGCTGTCCATGTCCAGCGGACGTCTCCTGGAACCACTCAGGCGGGTCGCGTGGTGACCATGACAGTAGCCGATCCTTCTACTACTCCGGGTAGCAAAAAAGGCATGGATCCAGAAAAGTGCACAATCGTGGGAAAATCTCAACTACTGGCACTTTGCACTTAAGTAGATGTCACTGCATTTTCATAGCTGGGTGGTCCCCATAACGATTCTTCTATTATGTCGGTTGCCTGTGATGATGTGTGTGGAGGAGCTCACTTGGCTTGTGATGAGGATGGAATCGACCGTATCGACTAGCTTGACGAATTGCAAGTCTGTGTCTTTTTTCATTGTCCCAAGTCATTTGCTGAATGTCCAGCAAAGATAGAGTGATATGTGGCACGTTTTTCCAGTGTCAATGACAGGTCGTAAGCTAGGAAACACCTGGGTCATTGATTCCGATGCTACCCATCACATGACCTGTCATCATAGTGATTATTTATTCTTCGATCCCGTCGTGTTCGTTTGTTTGGTTCGTAGAGGATCTAGTCAGTCGCTGCCTGTCCACAGTGTCAAGGTAGTGTGGTTCGATGGTCCGGATGGTCCCTTTTACATTTTTGTAATGCTTTTTTTCACTATTCTTGAGCTCACCCTTTTTGTCTTTCCGTGCATGCACCAGGATGGGTGAGTGCCCTTCACACAGTTGTGCAAGTGGTGTGATTCGTGCTTTTCACGTCGTACCTTGGGCTCTGTTGTTGACGGTTTTCTTCCACATGTTTGGTGGTGGTTGATGGCTACACAGATAGTGATTAGACCTGGAGTCTTGATGGGCGTAGTCTCACAAGCTACGTGTTCCTATTAGGTGGCACCACTTTGTCGTGGCACAGCGGCAACCAGGGTTGCATTGCACATGGCTCATCAAAGGCTGAGTATGTTTCCTCGGAGACTCGGGCTGCTACAACGTCTGTTCCGTGAGTTGCGTCAGTGAGTGCCTTGCATCATTCCACATTGTGAACACCAGAGTGCTCTTGGTTTTGTAAAGAACTCTGGTGTATATCATGCATGCATAAAGCGTGTCGTTGTCGAGAATCATTTTGTCCGTGATCTTGTGAAGCGACAGGTGATCTGAATCATCTTGGTTGGTACGGACATGCCGTAGGCAAGCCTTCTAACCAAGGTTTTCTGGCCATTCTTTCTGTTGGGCTTCATCCCTTGCCTGAGTGTGGCTGAGATTGAGGTGGGTGAGAATGACTTGTTGAACATCTTGTTGTGCACATGTGTCAGTTATGCACGTGTATGGACATAGGTACCATTGACTCGTGAAGAAGTATATTGGTGTGCATTATCCTCATATGTCTGTCCAGCATACTGTGACCACTTGGTCGTGTCCATGCTCGTCCTAACTTTACAGGAGTTGCAGCACTGGCGGGTGGTGATCCCACCCACCTATAGCTGCTTGACAGGTCCCATGACGTCTTGGGTGCTTGCCTCGGTACTCTGCAGTTTTTGTGCAGTCCCTAGAGTTTTCTTGGTGGACTAGCTCTACAATGGCTGTGTCTCTAGCTCTTGCACTTAGGTCGTCGTCGGAGTTCATAGAATGGCATCCACAGCTTGCTTGAGGGGTTTTCTCCTCCCCATCACTCTTGGGGGTAATCGTCATCAACGACCCCTACAGGGAGACTTTAACATTTCAAGACTCCGGAGGCCCATTTTCGTTTTTACCTCGTCCCCTTGTTCTGGGTTTGAAACAAAGGGGATGTTATCTCAAACTCGTGAGTTTACATGAGTTTTCCGGTTTGAACCTCATTGTTCGACCTAAACAAACTCGGCATTTGTTTTTGACTCATTGACGCGAAGTCATCTCGTGTGATGCATGATCAACGATTTTGTGCTGACTTCTCTCGTGCGCATCTTGCTCCTTTCTCTATCCCTTGTGCTCTCTTGCTCTCGCAAGCAAGCAAGCAGAGTGAGCGAGGGCGAGGGCACGAAGTGACAACCAGAGTGCTCTTGCCATCGCGGAGAACTTTGGTGTCTTTCATGCTCGCATGATGCACATTGCTGTTGAGCATCACTTTGTACGTGATCTTGTGAAGCGACACGTGATCTCCGTCATATGGGTCGGCACTGACATGCAGCGTGCTGACTTCTTGACGAAGGCACTCGCGCGTGGGAAGTTTTTGGTGGCCATTCGTTCCGTTGGGCTTCGCCCCTTTCCTGAGAGTGGTTGAGTGTGGGGTGTGTATGTGCTAGTGTCATGACTTTTTCTGCAATCGTTCTTGTATTCATTTCAGTGCTGCACGTGTATGGACATGCGTACCATCGGGTCATGGGGGAGTGTTGTGATTTGTGACATTCCTGTCGACCTGTAGAGCTTACTATGACCACTCGGCCGTGTCCATACTCGTGCAGATCCCTAATGCGGTCTCTGGTGGTACCGGTGCATTGTCTGGTGGTGGACTACCAGCTTGGAGCTGACCGACGACCGTTCCAGAGCTCTGGACGCTGCCCGGGACCTCCTGCAATTTTCTGCAGCACGCAGGAGTTTTTCGGTGGACTGGCCGTGGGCGCGATTTGAATGTTTTTGCATTTTGTGTCTACCGTTTGATGCCAGATGCATGCATGTGACCATTCGTGGCATCCGGCTTGTGATCTTGCATGTCTAGGTTCAGACGGCGTAACGTTCTGACATGTCTACGCGGAGTTAAGGCCAAAACAGTGGTTTTGGACCGGTTTTAGGATAGATCTTGTACTGCCGCGTTCGACACCCGCCGTGCGCCACGGCAGGTACTTATGCCATGGACTTGTCATTTTTCATTTCTCTTTGCAAATGATATTGAAGCATTATGACACTTTGCCTTGTTTCTCCTAGCCAGACCCTTGTCATTGTGTGCACGACCTGTGACTGTCTTCACCGTCTGACCAGGCACTGACGCATACTCGGCATCTGTGTCGCTAGGAAGCTTCCACACATCTTCATATGGTATCAGAGAGGCGAGACACTTCTCACCAAGCTATGCAGCAGAGACGCAGCAGAGTAGCAGCAGTGAGCGTCACCGCTGTTGCCGATCCACAGGGACCTGTCAATGACACCCGACTGCCGGTGACGTCACCCACGTGAGAGTGCATCAACAGCAGCCGCCAGCAGAAGCAGGTGACATCCGCATCAGGCGGCAGCCGCCAGAAGCTGCTGGCATTGGCATCAACAGCGGCGGCAACAGGCCACAGCGGCGGCAACAGGCCACAGCGGCGGCAGCAGGCCACAGCTGCGGCAGGCGGTGGCTGGCAGCAGCAGCAGCAGCCCGCGGCATCAGCAGCGCGCAGCAGCGACATCACGCAGTAGGAGCAGCCCGCAACAGCGCTGCGCAACGGTGGCGGCGACGGCGGGCAGCTGCAGCGTGCAACAGCAGCAGCATTGAGAAGCAGCAGTAGCAGCATATAGCACCAGTAGCAATAGCAGCGCAGTAGCAGCGCGCGGTGGCATAAGCGCATAGCAACACCTATGCGCAGTAGCTGCGTTGCAGCACAGCAGCAGTGCGCAGCTGCTACCACAGTTGCACAAGCAGCCGCGCGGCTGCTGTTGCAGGTGTCGGTGTAGCAACAGCAGCAGTCGAGCGGAAGCTGCTGCGGTGCTTCCGCAAACCTTCCACGGGGCTACTGCTGAGCAACCGCCTCCTGCGCACCGGGGCAACAACCGCGAGGGTTGTCAAAAAAAAAGGAGGAGGGGAGTTGACATCAGCATTTTTCTTGCTGACGTCATCAGGTCATGCTGACGTCAGCAACCACCTGCTGACATCAGCACTTTACATAGTCAATTTTTTTGTCGGAGAGTCAAAAGTTGCCATCATTTCAAATCCTCAAGAAACACCGACATTTCTGCAATCCGACCAAGTTGACATCTTGGCCTATAATGAGTGGTGACATGGCTCCATTTGGTGATAAGGGCAAGAGGATACTCGATCCCCTTCCTCCTCAAGGGTCATGAGCCCACGCTCGCAGGCTATTGAGGACATGCGGAGCCAGCAGGAGAAGATGTGTCGCCTACAGCAGGAGCAAGCTGACACCATCCGTACACTCACTGAGCTTCTTCGTGGTCAGTCCACAGTCCCACGGCAGACCTCCGAGGGAGCTGCCGCTGCCGCACCCTCTACACAGTAGTCAGCCCCACCACCGGAGACAAGACCTGGGTGCGACCCGCCACCTCTTGATCCTTGGGATGAGGATCCAGACATGCCAGGCATGGAGGGCGACTCCCCCGAGCGTGATATTCGTGTGCTTTAGGAGCGTCTCCGCCAGCTCCAGACGAGCTCTCGACCCCCACACACATCTTGTTTTCCCGAGATTTGGTCGTCGCCTGACCTCCACCCCAGCTACTTCCCTCTTCCAGGTGTCTTCTCCATCCCTCGTCCTTCTCAGTCTGTGGTTGCTCTCCCTACGGAGCCGCAACCCGAGGACTTTGAGACACCAGCCCCACGGTATGCCATCGAAGACGGTTTTGACTATTGGGAGATCATTTCCAGGTTTGGACCACTTCAGAGGGAGTGTGGCCCTACTACCACAGTACGTATCAGACTACGGACCGAGCACAGGTGCTGACAGCAGCTACGGCGATGCACGGACTCCTTTACGTCATGTCGCACGAGGCCGTCGTCGACTTTCGCTCATTCCTTGTTGAGGCTGACACAGGCACCGGCGCTGATCCACGCGGTGTCTGTGACCTGGCATTATCCCTGCTTGCTGCAGAGACGCACGCCACCTGCACCGCTCACATTTGTGCCTTTCACTCCCTTTGTCAGGGGCCTACCGAGCCTACAGCCGACTACTGCCGACGCGCCATGCGCATCTACACGCGCCTTGGGACCTCAGGAGGTACACAACTGTGGGTGCTCCGCACGATCATGCTCGAAGTTCGCCTTGAGAACACAGACATCTTCACGAGGTACAGTGACGTCGTGCTTGAGCCTTTTTCGGCCTCACTGTAGCTTCTTCCCTGGGCGCACCAGCTCTTCCTCCACGTGACTTCCGCCTGTGAGGCAGCCGTGGCTCATCAGGAGACTCCCCTTGCTGCAACAGTCAATGCATCACCACCTACACCCCTCCTGCATTCCCCTTCTCCTTCCTCCATCACGTCCTCATCTTGCTCTTCCTCTTCCACCCCGCTTACACCAACTCAGACACAGGGTGTCATGGCAACAGCACAAGGGAAGAAGAAGAAGGAGAAGTGCGGCTCGGGCCAGCAACAGTCACAGTTCTGCCGTCATCGGGTAGTAGCAGTGGACGCTCTGTTCATTGCTACAACTGTGGTGCCGTGGATTACTCGCGGGTTTCAGGTTGCGCATGCACTACGGTCTACGTCTAGCAGCACATCCTCCAGGCGTGCGGCGACCACGATTCCAGCGGTTCTCGCTTCACCACCGGCGAGCAGCAGCGACCCGGACCCACGTGACCGCACCATTGCCGAGCTCCTACACCTTCCGGCGCTTCACTTTTAGGGAGGTGTGAGTGTGTTGTCACAGCCGGGTGGTTCACAGAGTGTCTTTCCGTCTGTTCTTGTGGCTTGGGATGACTCATGTGGGGGGGCACAATCGGCATGTGATGACGATGGGCATTACTGTACCGATTGGATTCATGAGTCTCACCTTTGTGCCCTTCGTCGTTCCTCCCCACCGGTTGCCCAACGTCCTTCTGATACCGAGTGTACCATTGCCTGTTGTACAGTGACATCCTCCAATTGTGATTCCGGTGCCACTCATCACATGACCTATCGTCGTAGCGACTTCGTTGTTCTCGGCCCTGTCGTGTATGTTCTTTCCGTTCGCACAGGCTTTGGTCAGTCCTTGTCAGTCCAGGGTGTTGGGGTCGTGTGTTTCGTTAGTCCGTCTGGCCACTTGTATCTTTCCAAGGTGCTGTTTGTGCCTGACCTTGAGGTCAGTTTGCTTTCTGTACGTGCTTGCACACTCATGGGACTCTTTGTGGAGCACACTGCAGACTCCGCGACTGTGACTGCTATTGACACTCGTAGCGTCGTTCTTCGTGCCTCTGTTGTGGATGACTTGTATCGTGTCTCTCGGACTTCTCCTCCTTCCTCCCCTTCCCCTTCAGCTCGTATTTTTATCACTGGCGTTCTATCTCCTGAGCACCAGCAATTGCTTCATCGTCGTCTGTGTCATGTAGGCTCCGACACTGTGTCGAAGCTCATTCGGACACAGCCCACCCTCGGTCTTGACGTGGCTTCTTTCAAGAAGCCGTCCAAGACCGACTGTCTCTTCTGCGCTCAAGGTAAGATGCATCATTGCACCTAACCTGACTCCCGTTCTCGCGCATTTCGCCCTCTGAAGTTAGTCCATTCGGACCTTCTTGGTCCTCTTCCCGTCGAGTCTCTGTCCGATCAGGGTCGATACGTCCTGACCCTGACTGATGACTTCACCCGGATGCGGTGGGTCTACAGCCTGCGCCAAAAGAGTGACGCCGCTCTTGCGGTTTGCCTCTGGCTCGTGATGGCTGAGCGTCAGTCCCGTCACACGCTGCATACCTTCCGCTCAGATCGCGGCGGTGAGTTTCTTGGCGAGATGGATGGCTTCTTTGCCGAGCACAGGATTTTTCACCAGGTCTCCGCTCTTGCTACTCCTCAGTAGAACGGTGTTTCTGAGCGTTGGAACCGCACCATGGAGGATGCGGTTCACGCTATGCGATTTGAGTGCGGTCTCCCGGAGTCCTTCGCTTTTGAAGGATTCGCCTACATGACTTGGATCTGGAACCGCCTCCCGCACGGTCCTCTTCCAAACCACATCACACCGTATGAGCTCTGGTTTGGTCACCGTGCTGACCTGCGCCTCGCTCGCGTCTGGGGATCCTTGGCTTCTGTGTGGTACACTGAGGACCAACAGGGGTCCAAGGTCTCACCGCGGGGTCGCTTGTGTGCCTTCGTAGGCATCTTTCCGTAGTCGAAGACTTGGCGTTTTTGGGATCCCGCCCGTCGTCACATTGTTGAGTCACGCAACGCGCTCTTCTTTGAGTCCCTAACCTACCGTGATCTGACATCGATCACGTCGCTGTCCGCCACACATGTTCCTTCATGTGAGGTTTCTCAACGGATGGGGGAGTCTGCGCCTGCGAGCATCTCTCGCTAGGCTGATGTGTCCGTTCAAGCTCCCTTCACTTCTCAGTCTCCGGCTCTTGATGACCCAGCGATCATCGCTGTCGGCCCAAAGACCTCTCCAGCACAGCCGGCTTCTACCCTTTTACCTTCTCACCCCACAGGTACCCATGATCATGTATCCATGCGTAATCCTGTGACTGCACCCGTGTCCGCCGGTATTCCTACCTCTGTGCGTGGTCCTGCCTCACGTGCTCCTACTGTCACACCCAGTCCCATGTCTCCCACACACGCATCTCCTCGCATGGCATCACCAGCTCCTTTACCTCAGCCTTCACTAGCTATGGTCGTGCCTGTCCCTGAGCCTGAGGTGCACCCCTTGAGCCCAGGTTACTCCCGTGAGCCTGGCGGTCGTCCTCGACCATTGGACTCCGGAGCCCAACGAGTGTGAGGTCCCGCACCCGGGTGCTCCACTCGCAGCATAGCGAGTGGTGATCCCAGCACAAAGGCCCTAGGCCTGAGTGTCCGCATTGAGCACACACAGGTACATCTAGTGTGCCCCGTAGAGCATGATCTTGTCACTCGCAATTTTCATATCGCTTGTGATGCAGCAACTGATCTTGTGGTAGTCAGACCTAGCATCGAGGCATGAACTTTTGCCACACAGAGCTCTCCCTCTCTGGCGTCCGACCCGGGCACACCGAGGGAAGCTCTCTTATCACAGGATGCTGACGCTTGGCGTGCTTCCTGCGAGGATGAGATTCGCGCCATTCGAGAGCATGGAGTTTATGAGCTAGTCGACCTTCCACCTGGGACAAAGGCCATTCAGGTTAAGTGGGTCTTTCGCAAGAAAGTGAAGCCGGATGGCTCACTGGAACACCACAAGGCCCACTTGGTCATCAAGGGGTACTCTCAGATCGAGGGCATCAATTACACCGACACCTTTGCCCCTGTCGGCCGCATGACCTCAGCTCGAGCTCTTTTCGGTGTAGTGGCTCAGCATGATTGGGAATTGCACCAGATGGATGTGAACAATGTGTTCCTCCATGGCTCTATGGATGAGGAGATTTACGTGGCTCAGCCACCTGGCTTTGAGGATGGTGACAAGGTCTTGCGCTTGTGCAACTCCTTGTACGGCCTCAAGCATTCTCCTCCGTATTTGAACCAGGAGATCACTGGCACCCTAACTCGTGCGGGATATGTGCAGAGCGGGGCAGATCCCTCTCTCTTCAACCGATGGACGCCTGAGCGGTTCACCGCCATCTTGGTCTATGTCGACGACCTTCTAATCGCGTCTCCTTCATTGAAGGCCGTGAAGGAGGCCAAGGCTATCCTCCAGACTGCCTACAGGATGAAGGACCTTGGTCCTACAGCGGTGGTTCTTGGCATGGAGATCGTGCGAGACCGCAGACGTCGGACGCTACTGCTCCATCAAGTCCAATACGCACTTGTTGAGTGGGAGCGCTTCAGCGACCTCCTCGATGTAGTGCCCACGGCTTCCACACCTCTCACACGGGCAGGATGCCCTGAAGGTGGACGATCCTATACAGCTGGGGGAGACAGTGGATGTGACCTTATACCTCCATGTCATCGGATCTCTGATGTACCTCGCCACTACCACACGTCCCGACATCGCCTTTGCCGTCAACCACCTTGCCCAGTTTTTGCAGGCTCCACGCGCCAGAGCCCTTCACGTGGCTGTGCGAGTGGTGTGGTATGTGGTCTCCACACCATACCTCGGACTGTGCTTTCACTGGCAGTGTTCCGTGGTCCTTGAAGGCTACACTGACAACGACTTGGCCTGGAGCCCAGATGGATGTAATCGCACTGGTTACGTGTTCCTGCTCGGTGGTACCGCTGTGTCCTGGCGCAACGGGAAGCAGGGCTGCATTGCACGTAGCTCATCGGAGGCGAAGTATGTTTCCTTGGGCGCAGGGGCTGCTGAGGCGGTATGGTTGCAGCGCCTGTTCCTTGAGCTGGGCCAATCAGTACCTGCCATTGTCCCTCGTTGCGAGTGTTCTTGCCATTGCGGAGAACTCTGGTGTCTTTCACGCTCACACGAAGCACATTGTGGTTGAGCATCACTTTGTGCGTGATCTGGTGGAGCGACACGTGATCTCTGTCATATGGGTTGGCACTGACATGCAGCGTGCTGACTTCTGAACGAAGGCACTAGCACGCGGAAAGTTCCTGGTGGCCATTTGTTCTGTCGGGCTTCGCCCCTTGTCTGAGAGTGGTTGAGTGTGGGGTGTGTGTGTCCGTGTCACAACTGTCTTTGCACCCGTTTTTGTACTCGTCTCAGTGCTGCACGTGTATGGACATGCGGACCATCGAGTCATGGGGGAGTTGTGATTTGTGATGTTCCTGTTGACCTGTACAGTTTTGCTTTGACCACTCGGCCATGTCCATACTAGTGCATATCCCTGATGCGTACCCTGGTGGTACCGGTGCGTCGTCTGATGGTGGACTACCAGCTTGGAACTGACCGACGATCGTTCTAGAGCTCTAGACGCTGCCCGGGACCTCCTGCAATTTTTCTACAGCACGCAGGAGTTTTTCGGTGGACTGGCCGTGGGCCCGATTTGCATGTTTTTGCATTGTGTGTCCACCGTTTGATGCCGGATTCATGCATGTGACCAGTCGTGGCGTCTGGCTTGTGATCCTGCACGTCTAGGTTCAGACGGCGTAGCGTTATGACATGTGTGCGCAGAGATACGGCCAAAATAGTGGTTTTGGGCTGGTTTTAGGACAGATCTTGTACTGTCGCGTGCGACACCAGTCGTGCGCCGTGGCAGGTACTTCTGACATGGACATGTCATTTGTCATTTCTCTCTGCAAATGCTATTGACGTATCCTGACACTTTGCCTTGTGTCTCCTAGCCAGACCCTTGCCGTTGTGTGCACGACCTGTGACTGTCGTCACCGTCTGACCAGGCACTACCGCCTAGTAGGCGGCTGTGTCGCTAGGAAGCTTCCACGCATCTTCTCAGTCCACCACCAGAGGACGCCCCGGTGCCACCTAGTGTAGTTGCTAGGAAGTTGCATAGGCTACCTAGTCCATGTGTGGTGGGGCGAGAGAACACAAAAAACACCAACAAGCGAGAAACGCCATGGATGCGGTAACTTGCTTGCAAAGTCTCACACTTAACCAAGACAAGAGAGA
Organism: Penium margaritaceum; assembly: GCA_023375785.1. NCBI lineage: Eukaryota > Viridiplantae > Streptophyta > Zygnematophyceae > Desmidiales > Peniaceae > Penium > Penium margaritaceum. The sequence goes on along the minus strand of SZWC01005623.1, from coordinate 44,329 downwards.
GGCAGGGGGAGCGAGCGAGACATGTACCGGTGAGCACTCACTCACCACGAGCGTCGAGCTCGGGTGAGCAAGTGCCGCCACCCGGGGGTCGAGCCCGACCTCTCGGAATAACCGAGGGCGGCTACTCACCGATGCACGGTCAGGACCGGCACGGTGGCCCTCTAAGGATCAGCACCCGGGAAATAAGCAGCTCCCCCATCACATGCAAAGCAAGATAAATTGATGCAGGGCACGGCAGTGAGAGTCTACGGCCCTAGCATCTACCGCATCACAGAGGGTCATAGAAAA
>SZWC01005622.1:88625-105372 GCA_023375785.1 Penium margaritaceum | reverse complement strand
CTCTCTCTCTCCCTCTCTCTCTCTCTCTCTCTCTCTCTCTCTCTTTATCTCTCTCTCTTGATGGCTATGAGAGTGCCAAAAAGTGACAAAAAATAGGTTGCTCGATAAAAATCATCTGGAATAACAGTTGCATAGGGGATGTTTCACAGGTTCTATTGCACTTTACGGAACTCAATTCGGAGTCCGTTTGAGTGAGATATGGATTTCCAAAGTTTGGAGATCATGAGTCGGGTTCAAGTGACGACCTGAGCACTTTGAGCACAAAAGGCGGCAGGATTATTGGCCAGGACGGCTGAGAGCGGCCTTCAAGGAGAAAAGACGGCTGGAGGACGTCCAAGAGAATTCAAGGAAGGACCAGTCTATGATTATTAGCCATGCAGGCTATGCGAGACATAATTCTCTTGTGTGACAAGGTGACTGCCGCTCATCCCGCTAGGCTAGGAGTGTGCTAGAGGGTGAGCTTTGATAGAGTGGATCTCAGTGCTCCCTTAGCCAAATGAGGCATATAAGGGCTTGTTAGAAAGCTGTGATGATTTACTTTCTCACTCAAGAGTCGATTCAGACATTCGCATTCTTTGCAAACCTACATTCGCTTCCGTAATTTCTGTCTGTGCAACCTGCAACCCCCTCTCACAAACAGTTGGTCCTGCCTAGGCGGCTCTTAGTGAGCCTGATCACCTCCCTGAGCGCTGCCCCAGTTTCCATCATCTCTCTCTCTCTCTCTCTCTCTCTCTCTCTCACACACACACACACACACACACACTCGCTGATTTGTGGGTGGTAGAGGCTTGAACATCCCCCCTCCCCTTGAGAGAAAATCATACTAGGACATTTTATTGTTTACGATTCCTTCACATCAAACAGTAAATCAGTCTACATACTTATGTATGTGGGAGTGTATGTGATGCATGAATCAAAATTTAGGCAATCGTATTGTCAACTCTTGTCGCTATGAAGTATATTGTTGTGCAATTGGTTCATTTATACTTCTGTTGTCATCCCAATGAAAATCTTGCACACACAGACCCAACATACCTTTGTATTTTTTCAAGGGGATTATGTGGCATCCAGAGGTCCCAATCCCTGGTCCCATAACCCTGTCAAAAACATCAAAACTACATGTTGAATGTATTAGGGAGTGTACAGAAAAACAAGTAGAGAGTACTAGGTATCTTGGTACTGGTGAATGTATTCCAAAAATCTGTTGATACAGAATCGAATGGTAACTACACAGTCCTTGTCTTCAGAAGGATAGGATGGTTGTCAAATGTTGTCATTACATTGATACACGCCCGTAGCTTGCAGTCATCCATCAAACAGTTCAGATTGTTGGATTCTGCAATCAATAGAACCAAAAACGAATACTTTTTTAGTTTTAGTATCACTCAAATGCATGCCACATGAGAAACGGCAACAACTAATGGCAAGAAAGAGTTAATGCTCATCCGTCACTTGGCTGGTAGTCAAGCTCTTACAAAAATGACAGTCGAATTATTTCACGAGAAATAATGAAGATTTCCCTTGACAGGCAGGCCATCTAAATCCTTCTGCTTATAATCCGTATTCAAAGCCAATCAATACTGCAGTTGCAAAAGTCCCTACCAGACATGTTTAGGTACAAATGGAAAACTTCTCCGGTGTGTCCTGTATTTGTGTACATATTATTTCATGTTTCCTTTAACTGTAAGACGTAACATTGATACCTGTATGAAAACATGTTCAAAAGTATTCATTGGTTTCAATTGTCCATTCCATGTGATGTTCAGAGGTGGTATGAGGAAGTTTTGTCATAGTTCCTACGAACTTTTGTTGCATACTCCTTCGCATGAACATGATCCTCTTTCAACTTTGAGTTTCAGTCATTAACCATAAATGCAAAAAACTCTTATTGATTTTCACCAGAAACAACCTATAGAGCGGCTATCATGAAATGAGCATGTCTAACAAGGAAATGAAGAATAAGGTGTTATGAACCTGATACAAGCATTTTCAGTTCACAGTCATACCGTTCGAACTAAAAAATGTACCAACCATATTCATGGCATCCATGAATGACATTGCTTTGCCATACCTTGACAAAACTTTTGTCATGTATCTTGATGACATCCTTGTATATAGCTGATTCCCAAAGATGCACGGTGGGCATCTGTGAAAACTTATTTTGAGAAAAAAGGAGAGAAATTTTACATGAAATTTGCAAGTGTGACTTTGGTCACTGTTCGATTGAAGTTTTAGCCACATCCTTCATAGTACATAAATCTCGCTGGTGCAACCAACAAAACACCGCCTGTGATGTGATATATGTTAATTATGGTATGCCCCTTGTCCAGTAAGCGGCAGATTTAGGCGGGCATGCACTGCTCTACGGANCATACTCCTTCGCATGAACATGATCCTCTTTCAACTTTGAGTTTCAGTCATTAACCATAAATGCAAAAAACTCTTATTGATTTTCACCAGAAACAACCTATAGAGCGGCTATCATGAAATGAGCATGTCTAACAAGGAAATGAAGAATAAGGTGTTATGAACCTGATACAAGCATTTTCAGTTCACAGTCATACCGTTGGAACTAAAAAATGTACCAACTATATTCATGGCATCCATGAATGACATTGCTTTGCCATACCTTGACAAAACTTTTGTCATGTATCTTGATGACATCCTTGTATATAGCTGATTCCCAAAGATGCACGGTGGGCATCTGTGAAAACTTATTTTGAGAAAAAAGGAGAGAAGTTTTACATGAAATTTGCAAGTGTGACTTTGGTCACTGTTCGATTGAAGCTTTAGCCACATCCTTCATAGTACATAAATCTCGCTGGTGCAACCAACAAAACACCGCCTGTGATGTGATATATGTTAATTATGGTATGCCCCTTGTCCAGTAAGCGGCAGATTTAGGCGGGCATGCACTGCTCTACGGAGCAAGTCCCCCGCAGGATGAACCGGGTATGCACTGTGCTTGTAGCGCAAGTCCCCCAGGTCCGCTCCTTCGATTAAATGAGCAAGTGGATTAATTCCAGGATCGCAGGTTCAAGTCCCGCCTAGGGCGCTAGGTCGCACGCCTAAAGGGGGCTAAGGTGCGCGAGCACCTAGGGGCCTAAAGTTCGCACGCACCACCCTAGAGATCGCGCTAGGGCACCTCGGCCTCAAGCCAAGGTACCCAAGCTCGCCACTGCTATATGTACTACTCATTTGCTCATTCTAAGTATCCACTTCTTACCCTTGAGACTTGTGCTGAAAACTAAGGGATAACTTAGCCAACCAAGGGCAGATATAGAAGACTTAGGACAAGCCAAAAGGGGAAACCGAGAGGCCATGGAAGGGACAAGCTTTGTGAGCTGAACAGTGTGGAAATACAATCCTGAGGGGGATATCTTCTCATAGCTGAAATTCTATGAGCGGTCGGCGGATGTCACTGTACTTCGTTTTCTATACCGTTTGCCTCAGGCGAGTTGACAAAGGGTTATGGGCCCACACTGATCAGTGACCATTGCAAACCCTCCGCTCACATAAGTGGCAGGTTCATCGGCATCCAAGACTCGCGGCGTTGAAGACTCAGCTCCATCTGCTCCATTGCCGACCTACCTAGGCCTAAGGTGCATACAAGTGTGAGAGGACAGACACTAGTTCGGCTTGTGGTCCAAACCGCTCTCCACGGACAAGGAACAAGGACACGCTCTGCCCTTGTGGGTATGACCCTCGAGTCCTAACAAGACAAGCTCTGCCCTTGTGGGTACGACCTCGTGTCTGTGGGAGCACTTCCTCCACCATAGCTAGGGGTCATTGGCTGGAGGGGCATGCAACGGACTGCACCTTGACAACTCGGTAGCAGACATCGGCCTCATCAGCAAACATCGGTCTACGGCAGACCTCTTTATGAGGCGCGTGTTGGAGAGATATAAGCGAGGGCAGTTGTTACCGGAGCACCGGAGTCCCCCATTGTCAGGGGGCTCCCCCCATCGACCTTGGACCCATGACCAATGGCTCGTGACGCGAGGGGAAGAGGCAGGCGAAAGCCGAATGACGCGACTGAGGCAAACCCATCAAAGATGGAACCTCGGCCGCCGAACACGCCGCCGCTGAATCGGACCCAAGCTGAGCGGATCAAGAAGTCACCAAGGTAGCCGCTTCCGGAAGGGAGCCTGGTGGGAGGGATTTTCTGCCTGGACCATCTTAAAAACCAAAAAAAAAAAGAAAAAAAAAAGCAAACATCGGTCTCAACAAAGCACAGGAGAACGCACAGAGTCAACGAGAGGACCGCTGACCGACTCGGCACCATGCCGGAAAGCGCTCACTCTCCCCTCAAGGCCCGCCAAGTTGGGCGCGGCCAATGCCATAGCAAGGTTCGATGGCGAAGCCTTTCGGACCTGGAGATGGCAGTTTGAGGTGGTAATGAGGTTGCAAGGGTACCTGAAGATGCTGCAAGGGACGGAGGTGGAACCCGAGGACGAGATAAGCCAAGAGCACGATGCTTGGCAAGAGCACAACGACATTGCGTTGGCGCTTCTTGTCGCTTCAATCTCTCCGTCCCTTCTATCCCACATCGAGGGGTGCATATCGGCAGCTGAGGCTTACACTAAGCTGATGAACGTGTACCAATCGACCTCCCTTGCTAATTGGCTATTCATCCTGCAATGCCTCATCGGATTGCGGGTGGGCGAGGGAGAGTCGATCCCCAACTCCCTCAAAGAGTTCAAGGGACTGCTTCAAGAAGCCCGTGCAATGATTTGGCATCTCGACCAAGCCATGCAAGCCATGATCCTCCTCATGGCCTTGCCGCCAAGCTGGGGCCCAATGATCACCACTCTGGGTGGTTGGGCGAAGTCGGAGCTCACGTATCCACGTGTCTCTGAGTACATGCGCAATGAGGCCATGCAGCGCAGCAACGGCGTCATCAATAACATTGTGTATGCGAGTGGCTCAAGCGGCACTAACTCCAACCAAGGCAACAGTGGAAGCAGTGGCGGTGGCGAGAAGAATGCCAAGAAGAAGGGCAAGTGCCATAACTACGACAAGGCAGGGCAGTGGGCTAGGGAGTGCCGAGCTCCCAAGAAGGAAGACGGCGGCGGTGGTAGTGGGAAGAGCAACCACAGCAAGAAGGTGGATAGCTCAACGAGCATGATGGCGAAGAGCGACCCTTTGGCGAAGGGGTCGGCACTACTTCGGCCTAGAGCCTTCGGGCTTGACTCAGGCACCGACTACCACACCTCTAGGGAAGCGTGTGGATTCTCTGCTCTCACACCGTCCACCGCCAAGTTCCGGTGCACCAATGGTGGCATCGAGTACGTAGCGGATGAGGGAGAGAAAGTTGTGCGAACTCAGCTCAATGGAGCTGAGAAGGAGTTGCGGCTTCAAAACGTGGTCTACATGCCCACATTCGCCGCGAACCTCCTGTCTCTCTCTCTCTCGGATCACCGATCACGAGATGGCGGTGATATTCACCCAGAAGGAGGCGGTGATCCTCAAGAACAAGGACGTCGCTGTCTCCTACGCCACATCAGACCTGATTGCCCAGGTGCCAAGAACCGACGGGCTCTACGTGCTACAGACTAAGAGCAATGACGAGGGGCACGCTGCGGCTGTAGAGGCAATAGCGGACGATGCACCACCGGTGAAAGCCAAAGCACCATCTAAGTCGCCTGATGTGGCAACCAAAGACGTGGGAGCAGCAACTGCTTTGCTGTGGCACAGACGCCTTCGGCATGTGGCTGACAGCACCCTGCAAGTCATGCAGGATCAAAAGCTGGTATGCGGGCTGGAAGGGTGCGCACTGAAGGGTGGGCACAGTCAGGGGTGTGAGGCTTGCCTACAAGGCAAGACAAAGCGGAAACGCTTCACCAAGAACGGTCGTAGAACGGAGGCCCTACTCGACCTGATCCACAGCGACGTGTGCGGCCCAATGCGCACAGCATCCAACGCCGGCAGCAAGTACTTCCTCACCTTCATCGACGACTACTCCAGAAAATTGTTTGTCTACTTCCTCAAAAATAAAGGAGAGGTGCTGGAAAAGCTACAAGAGTTTGTCGCCATGGTGGAGTGGCAGACTGGAAAGAAGGTCAAGGCCTTGCGTAGCGACAACGGCAGAGAGTACAAGGGGTGCAAACCGTGGCTTAAACAGCATGGCATCAACCACCAAATGACCACCCCCTACACATCGCAGAGGAATAGTGTGGCCGAGCGCATGAATCACACCATTCTGGGCATGACGCGAACCATGTTGTTTGACTCAAAACTGCCACCGCGCTTCTGGGCAGAAGCTGCGCGCACCGCCTGCTACCTCATCAACCTCATGCCAGCTGTTGCACTTTGCAGCAAGGGGGCGAGTATGAAGCAGAGCAAGGAGCGGATGACGCCACAGGAGGTGTGGTCAGGCAAGAAGCCTGATGCCTCTCACTTGAAAGCATTCCGCTGCACCGCTTGGGCCAAGGTCCAAGACCGGCAGGGAGGCGGCAAACTAGATGCACATGTGCGCAAGTACGTGATGGTCGGCTATGAAGCCGCGCACAAGGCGTACAGGCTGTGGGACTAGGCAGCTGGGAGAGTCTTCACCTCCCAAGACATAGACCTCAAGGAAGAGTCAAACGGAAAGGAAGAGTTGCTCGACCCCGAGGACTCTCCCAAACAAGGAGAATGGATTGTGCTGCTGGAGGGGGGAGATGTACCCCCTCCTAACTGGTGTGGAACGCCAAAGCTACAGGTAGTGACAACTGCCGACACAAGGAGAGCGTCCGCTCAGGTTGAAGCAGAGACGGATTCCGACACCTTGTCGGAGACTTCCGAGGCCTCTTCGGAGGCAGTGGCTCTACACCTCTCGCTACCTCATCTGGGGAAGCACAACAGCAGCAGCATGAGCAGCAAGCACCAACACCGCTAAGGCACAGCACGCGCCAAAGCAAGCCTGTGCAAAAGTACAACACAAGGAATGCCGAGTGGACCGGCCTGAGCTGGTCGTGCCTTGCGCAGGGAGAGCCAAGCACCATCGCTGAAGCTCTCTCGCGGTCGGATGCCTCAAAGTGGAAGGAGGCGATGGAGAGCGAGCGGACCTCCATCAAGGAGAATGGTACGTGGGAGCTGGTGGACAAGCCACCCACCGCTCACGTGGTGGACGTGAAGTGGGTCTTGCGCGTGAAGTTGAAGCAAGACGGCAGCATCGACAAGTACAAGGCAATAGTAGGGGCAAAGGGATTCTCACAGAGAGTAGGGTCTGAGTACGACGAGACCTACTCTCTTTTCGCTACCTTTACCTCGATCCCATCCTTGCTGGTTGTGGCTGCTGCACGCAACATGGAAATTCACCAAATGGACTTCAAGACGGCTTTCCTCTATGGGAAGCTAGACAAGGAGATATTCATGGAGGTGCCCAAGGGGGTTGAAGCCAAGCCCGGGCAAATTTGCATGCTGGTCAAAGCGCTCTACGGGCTAAAACAGACCCCAAGGATCTGGTACGAGGAGATGGATGGCTTCATGGCCACCACTGGCTTCGCGCACTGCCACAACAATCCATGTGTGTATGTGCGCGCGGATGACCAAGGGCTGCTGCTGGTCGCACTGTATGTGGATGATCTGATTCTCAGCTCTACCTCCAAAAAGGCCCTTGTGGTCCTGAAAGAGCAATTGAGCAACAGGTTTCAGATGAAGGACATGTGAGAGCAGGAGTACTACCTCGGCATCGCCATCCACCGCAACCGAGCAGCAGGCACCATCGAGCTCAACCAGACGAAGTACATCACGGAGGTGCTTCGACGCTACGGCATGGAAGACTGCAAACCCCTCAGCACTCCTCTCCCCACTGACACCAAACTCACCTCTTCTCACTCCCCCAGCACGGAAGCAGAGCGTCGTGAGATGCAGAATGTCCCCTACCAGTCTGCGATAGGGAGCATCATGTATGCCATGGTTGGCACACGGCCTGACATCGCGTTTGCTGTGGGGTTCACCGGTCGGTATGTGGCAAACCCTGGGCCACTCCACTGGCAGGCCGTGAAGCGGATTCTCCGCTACCTTAACAGGACACGGCACTGGGGGCTGTGCTACGGTGGCCTCCAAGGAACAGACCCTCTGCGTCTCAAATGCTACACCGACGCAGACAAGGGAGGCAATCTTGACAACAGAACGTCCACCTCAGGATTCGTGTGCATCCTGAACGGCGGAGGCTATCTCTTGGGTGAGCAGAAAGCAGGACTGCGTCTCGATCTCCACTACTGAAGCTGAGTATGTCGCACTCTGAGAAGTGTGCAAGGAGACATAGTGGAAGCGCAATCTGCTGAGATGCAAGCACCTCAGAAGGAGGCAACTGTCGTGCAAATTGACAACAAGAGCACGATTGACATCGCGTACAATAATGTGCTCTCCAGGCGGACTAAACACATCGACATCCGCTACCACTACACACGCAACTTGGTCGCTAAGTACTTGGTGGATCTGCAGTACGTCGGGACAAAGCAGATTCTTACGGACTTCCTCACAAAGCCGCTTGATGGTGACCAGCACAAGGTTGGTGCACAGGGCATCAGACTGGTAAGCGCTGCAGACGAGGGCTGAAGAGGCGGCCTGACACATGGAGGCCGACATCTCAGGGCTTCGGGCCACTGCAAGAGTCTAGTCGCAGGTGGACATAGGTGCAAGGGAGAGTTTTGTTATTTCTGGTATGTCCCTTGTCCAGTCAGCGGCAGATTTAGGCGGGCATGCACTGCTCTTCGGAGCAAGTTCCCCGCAGGACGAACCGGGTATGCACTGTGCTTATAGTGCAAGTCCTCCAGGTCTGCTCCTTGGATTAAATGAGCAAGCGGATTAATTCCGGGATCGCGGGTTCAAGTCCCGCCTAGGGCGCTAGGTCGTGCACCTAAAGGGGGCTAAGGTGCATGAGCACCTAGGAGCCTAAAGTGCGCGCGCACCACCCTAGAGATTGCATTAGGGCGCCTCGGCCTCAAGCCAAGGCACCCAAGCTCGCCACTGCTATATGTACTACTCATTTGCTCATTCTAAGTATCCACTTCTTACCCTTGAGACTTGTGCTGAAAACTAAGGGATAAGTTGGCCAACCAAGGGAAGATAAAAAAGACTTGGGACAACCTAAAAGGGGAAACCGAGAGGCCACGGAGGGGACAGGCTTTGTGAGCTGAACCGTGTGGAAACACGATCCTGAGGGGATATTTTCTCATAGCTAAAATGCTATGAGTGGTCGGCGGATGTCATGATACTCCGTTTTCTAGACCGTTTGCCTCAGGCGGGTTGACAGTATACACATCATCACAAAGTTCTTGTCGGTTGTTTTACTGTTTGGTTGGTTGGGTTTGTCAAGGATTTTAGTGGGGGGTCCGAGAATCTGATAAAAGGACTCTTGGTTGGCTCCCTTACCGCGTGGCCCACCAAGTTTCACCTATTTACAAACTCAAACATGTAGTACAATTAGGGAGTGTTTTTTTATTATTTAACATTGAAAAAGTGATTTTGAGCAAAATCAACTCGCCGACTTTGTCCTCGATTTTGACACTTGCAAAAATCATGTTCGGAGTTGGAATGTTCAGGTATTGGCCTTGTCCACGTCAAAATGCGAGCTTCACATCCTCAACCTGATATTGGCAAGGCCTATGTTACGACTCGCTCACATTATCCTTGGATTTGGCGAGTGACAAAATCGAGGATGAGGTCGGAATAGTCTCAGACCGTGACTAAACGTGATTGCCGAGATCAACATGTTGCCTGTAGAATGGGTCCATACGTCATGAAGCTCTTTGCTAAGGGATGCAAGGAGTCTGGCAAACATGAAAAAAAAAAACCACGTTTTGGTTCAACAACTCCTACAAGGGATGACGATTTAATCACCAGGTCGTTGTATCCCCAAATCATGAGCTTTGATGAATGATGTTAGAGGAGTACCACAAAACCAGTCTAGGTAGAAAACTTGAAGAGGATACAACACTAAAAAACATGTGAAGTACAACTAGTGGGAGAATGTATAAACCACCACCGTAAAATTCTATGAGAACTGTGACGTGTATCAACACCATAACTGAAGAAAAACTAAACCTCCACCATTGTTACAACGGCTACAAGTACCCAAAGAACAATGGTCACACATCTCCATGGGTCTCATGACAGGTTTGTCCGTCATACCAAAAAGATTTGACACAATACTTGTGGTGGTCGACCAGATCCTTAAGATACTTCATCCTAGCGATAGCTAAACTCACCACTGAGGGGACACCATGGTTCCTCAAAAACATCCTCCAACTACACGGTGTCTCCTCCTCCATCACAGGCAACAGGGATGGACGGATCAGCAAAATAATTTTGCAAACTAGATGACCCTCTACGGAAGTCAGATCAAGCTGTTCACGGGCTTCTATCCCCAGAATGAAATTCAAAGTGAGCGCACCAACTAGTTTCTCCAAATTAGCTTTGAGCTATGTGTGAGGCACATTGCACCAACTCGTTGTTCAAGCTACAAATAGGCGTGCTCGCATACAATTCTACAATATCAACCATAACTTGAACTACCCTGTTTGAGGTGGTTTATGTCAAATTCTCCTCAACTCTAGCGTGTTTGTATAGTTTTGGTAACATACCAACATTCGACATCATATAGCAAGAATTCTAGAGCATCTACGATGAGACTAGCTAGACACTTGCAAAGGCTCAACCAGGTATGAAGCAAGCAGTCGTCAAACATCTGATGATCATCTAGTTCCATACAATTGATTGCGTCCTATTTAGCTCCACAAATTCCTGCTATGAAGGACAGGAATTATCAAAGCTCTAACCTCAGTGATTGGGGCCATTCGTGATCAAGGAGATACTGACATGTTTCATAACATGATCTAGACTATAATTCAGCATGGGTATCCACCCGCTGTGCCACATTATAAGCCTAAATCTTTACAAGGATCCCATTGAGCACTTCTCTGGCATAGATGTCCCACTACCACCTCTTATCAAAATAGACGAGGGCTCATAATACACACTCAAAGATATTTTGGGACATCGCTGTTGTGGAAAAATTCATGGAGTGTCTCGTCGATCGGTTGGGCTACGATGCTTAGCATAACATATTAGAGTCACCAACAACCTACAAGACAACGATTAATAGTTCCACAAATTTTCTAGTGCGCATCAACCTACGTTTTGCAACGCGTCGGGCGTCGCAATTGAAAAGACAGGAAATGGTACGTCCCTTACCTACACGAGTCCCTAAGCCCCGTGTGTGGGCATTTCTATCGTTACATTCATTGCCCAGCGTGTGTCGACCTTCGGATTTTTGTGTCGATCGACCGAAGGCTTTTCGGCCACCTGCGTTGGCCTCCATGTTCCATTCCTCAATTTTTCGACACGTTCAACCACTTTCTTTAAGTATTCAAAGAACTATCGTCAATATTATTAGTGTTTCAATACCATTTAGTTGACTTCGTGATGTCGGTGTACTTCTACGAGGACGTGCTTCGATGTTCTCAAACCCCTTCGACTTCTTGGTGAATTTTCTTGAAACAACCTTTCACAACTTGGCACTCGCACGCGTCGCTCAACTTAAGCACTGAAGACCTTGGATATGCTTGAGTCTGATTTCCACTATTGTATGTATGTGCTCAACAACTATGACACTTGTCATGGAAGTACATTTGCTTCTACTTTCAACTTATCCAAGTGCCCCAATTCCTAAAACAGTCTTCTTCTCCCACATCATCCTTCTTAACCATCGATGTTCTTGTGCGACATAACATTTCAAACCAATGTATATGGTATTCTTTTCTCCTTCCATTGCCACCATTATTGTAGATTTTTTTTAAATTAAAGGGTATGCTATCTCTGAATTACCGTACTCCCGCCTAAATTCGCATGGGTATTTGCGAAGAAATTATTTCTCTTCTATTTAGAACAACCTGGGCCGAATTATGGGCCACTGGCAAAATGGGGTGCTTGGGTAATTAGGGTGGATAAAGTCGAAGTGGTCCGTGTTCGAACGCCCTCGGCGCGACGCATGGTGCAATCGACCCGTCATATTCGAACGCCCGAATTCGCGCAGCTGTGCCTGTCCTCGCGTCCCCGTCTCCCGCCATGATTGACCCGCGGGGGGANCTTGCATTTCGCCGGTGGCAGAAGTTGAACCCACAGCCGCTGGAATTTTCGGAACACATTAATTCAGAAATGACCCCGAAACAAGTGTACACCAAATTTCATGACCACGCCAAGGAATTTCTGCACAGTGGCGAAAAACATACAAGGAATTCTGGAACAGGGTATAACAGCAATTGAGTTAATTAATGTGCGAATTTAGGCGGGATTATGGTACCACTATGTTTATTTCCTTTAAAGCCTTGAGCTTAAGCACTGATACAAATCTTGGTTGAGGGCGAAATGTGGCATTGTCCATGCAGCTTTGTCATACTCTTGTATAAAGAATTTTGAAAGAAACAAGAATTTTTATTCAAATTTTAGAATGTGTAAATTGATCAGTGTCGAGAAGGTCGGACATTGAGCATTCCAAGTGAAGGAAGAAAGCGTGCTTAACATGACTTTTTTAGAACACAAAAAATGGAGAAATGTTTCATACTTTGATGCTTCGATTGCAGAGCAGGGGTGAAATGGTCATGAGACCCTCTAAGCGGCCAAATACGTAGATCCATGATGAATTTACAAGAAAAGAAATCTTGTGAAATGTTTGTTTACCATTCTTGGGTTTCTACATAATATTGTGCATCTTTTACAAGATCTCGGTCTGAAAATTGAACTGGAATGATTATCTAAGGTTAATTTGGAAATAATGATACAGATCGTCGAAGAGAAAGTTATGGATGAATTTCTTATGCTTTTGGGTTGAGTGAATAAGGAAGTAACGTACCATTAGAAGAACCTTCCATGTGAAATATNTTTGTCTTAGAGTTAATCTTCTCTCGCCAGAGGAACTGCACTTTTCTTTCTTTTCTTCTCTTGTGTAAGTCAGTGGGTTTGGGCCAGGATGCCAGACGGGTCTGACGAGAGAGGTTTTTGCACTAATCAACGCGACCCGTTCGACCCTGCGGTGCGTTTTCATGTTGCGTTTTCATGTTGTGAAGGGGAAGCGTGTCTACCAGCGGTCGGGAGGACGCAACGTGTTCCCAAAATTGCGGTGGTGGTGACACGGCCGTCGAACCGCAAGGTTCGCGGCTGGCGTAAGTCGCCATCACTTTATTCAAACACCTGTACGCATTTGTGAGGGGGCACAAAAAAAAAGGACAGATTTGTGACCAGAAGGGTCCGCGAACGACCCACCTGTCGAACATTCGACACGTGCACAATAAAATNTATTCGACGAAGCACAGCGGGCCACGAACGAGCCCATAAGCAGTTTCCTTGGTCGTCATTTCCAATTAGCTGACGACAGCCCGCATCGCCGCCGTGGCTTCTGTCCGCCTTGTCACATCAGACGAGTCGATGTGTCCGGGAAGACTGAATTTGGTCTGATACGCGCCTCCACTTGACCACCGCCAGAGAACGCTCCCCCCCACCCCCCCCCGGACCAATGAGGCCGCCTGTGAGGCGACACCTGGAAGTCGAATGTCGCCTCGGTGTTGCCGCTGTGGACAGAAAAGCGCGGTGAGGTGATCAACCGATCGCGTCGCGTCTCTTTGTGTTGCGTTGTCTTGCTGTCCCCCACAGTGGTGTTCATTCCATATCCGCCGGCTGTCAAACGCAACGTGCGGTTAACATTGACACAGGAGGGGGTGTTGGTCAGTGTCGTCGGTCCCCCTGCTACCTGTGCTAACACCTTCACGCTGCCAGGGCGTACCGTACGCTATCTTGACAAGTGCGGGCCTGAGGCGTTGGAAGAGAGATGGGCGATGGCGACGGCGCCAGTGGTATCCCGCCTGGGGGCTCCCGCAGGCCTACCGCTGCCGGTGCAGCGGCAAGTGATGAAGAGACTGCCGGACTCGCGGACAGCAGCAGGCAAGTGGAGCACGAGCAGGAGCAGCAGAAGCACGCCAACGGCAGCAACCGGCATGTTGACGGCAATGGCAATGGCAACCACTCCAAGGATTCAAACGGCGTGGTTGATCCTAATTCCACGTCGGAAAAGCGCGAGGTAAGGCACTGTCGCTTGTGGCGGCAGCACGCGCTGCGGGGTGGTGCGGCCTTAGGCGGATGACTGAGGCCGGATGCCATCTTGCGGCAAAAGTGTAGCCTTGACTAGCCTCGGAGAGTAGTCTCTGATGGTTGTTCCTCAGTCTTCTCTCTCAGAGTCAGGATTGTCGGTCCCCAACCTTACCTCTCACCGTTGTTGAAGCGAGGACGGACGCTGACCGTAGCTTTGGTTGGGTTAAGAGAGGAGGAAGACGAGGGTACGGCAGACGCATTTGACGGTCGACGCCGTCTTGTGCGATGGCTAGACGCCCTTTCATTGCGGAGCGAATTCCTGGGAGGAGAAAACCAACGGCAGAGGATTGGTGCGCAGGACGGGGGGGAAGGGGGGGGGGGGGGGGGGGGGTGACTGCCTCTAATCCTGGCAGGCTGGCAGGGTGAGCAGTTGGCTGGCGCATGGTGCAAGGTGTGAGGTGAAGAGCAGTTGGCTGGCGCATGGTGCAAGGTGTGAGGTGACGAACAGTTGGCTGGCACTGGTGCAAGGTGTGAGGTGAAGAACAGTTGGCTGGCGCATGGTGCAAGGTGTGAGGTGAAGAGCAGTTGGCTGGCACATGATGTAAGGTGTGAGGTGAAGAGCAGTTGGCTGGCACATCGTGCAAGGTGTGAGGTGAAGAGCAGCTGGCTGGCGCATGGTGCAAGGTGTGAGGTGAAGAGCAGTTGGCTGGCACATGGTGCAAGGTGTGAGGTGAAGAACAGTTGGCTGGCGCATGGTGCAAGGTGTGAGGTGAAGAGCAGTTGGCTGGCACATGATGTAAGGTGTGAGGTGAAGAGCAGCTGGCTGGCGCATGGTGCAAGGTGTGAGGTGAAGAGCAGTTGGCTGGCACATGATGCAAGGTGTGAGGTGAAGAGCAGTTGGCTGGCACATGGTGCAAGGTGTGAGCTGCAGAGCAGTTGGCTGGCAAACATGATCGGTGCTCTTACGCACAGCCCTGTCACATACCGTCTGCCACGCAAAGGCCAAAGGCTGCGAGTGAAATGCGATGGACGGAGGAAACGAGGGTGGTGGTGGGTACCCTCCCTTTTTCCCAGACACAGTTTGAGCCAAAGGCAGGTAAGCGACACATTCAGACCAAGTTGGTGCCTTTCAGGCCATTTGTTTCTGCTCTCGCTGTGTTTGGTTCATTCTGCCGCGCTGCCCCTTACTCAGCGACCATGGAGAGGGAGTGAGATAGGGTGAGAGAGGGTGAGAGCTAGGGTGAGAAAGGGAGAGAGACGAGGTGAAGGATAGGGCAGTGCAGCCTGATTCACAGGTTGAATTGCCTCTTCCCCTCCCTGGAGTAGGAAGGTGCGGACGTGGCTAGCGTTGGCTATGCAGCGAGGGCGTGGAGAGGGTTGGTGCGCTGCGAGTCATTTCACTCACTGTGAGTGCGAGTACACGAGCCAGAGTGGCCACGAGAGCAGTGGTAGTCTGGGGGACAATTGCGGCACCACTCTGGTGAGGGTGGAGCCACCCCGGTGAGGGTGGAGCCAAGGTGGTGAGGGTGGAGCCAAGGTGGTGAGGGTGGAGCCAAGGTGGTGAGGGTGGAGCCAAGGTGGTGAGGGCGGAGCCAAGGTGGTGAGGGTGGAGCCAACGTGGCGAGGGTGGAGCCAATGTGGTGAGGGTGGAGCCAACGTGGTGAGGGTGGAGCCAAGGTGGTGAGGGTGGAGCCAACGTGGTGAGGGTGGAGCCAACGTGGTGAGGGTGGAGCCAACGTGGTGAGGGTGGAGCCAACGTGGTGAGGGTGGAGTCAACGTGGTGAGGGTGGAGCCACCCTGGTGAGGAGGTGGTAGTGTCCTCTGCGGTATCTCAAGGAATATGGAGACAGAGGCAGAGTTTTGTGGAAAGGCTGTGGCTAAGGAGCATCTGCGCAAAGTTACTCAGGAAGCTGCGCAGGGTCCGTGTCTGAATAGGGATCTAGTTGTCTTGCAGGGGGTCTTGCTTTGTAGGAATCTCATC
Source organism: Penium margaritaceum (assembly GCA_023375785.1). Lineage (NCBI taxonomy): Eukaryota > Viridiplantae > Streptophyta > Zygnematophyceae > Desmidiales > Peniaceae > Penium > Penium margaritaceum. Next base: position 89,318 of record SZWC01005622.1, on the reverse strand, counting down.
CCCTTTGCCCTTCCCCTGGGACCCTGGTAAAGTAAGTGGTGCACAGATGTTGAAAACTGCAAATGTCTGTGGCCACAACTGGCCAGCTGGCAAATGTGGAGCCCCCGACGCTGCAGTGGCACGACGCAGGATGTGCCAATGACACACTTCTAACATCTTCCGAGTGGAGTTTTTTCAAATCCGGAAGCACATACATGCTGTCCTCTGTTTTCCGCCCCCCATGGCCCACTGAGCCTGCAAGTGCAAGCCTGCCCTGGCATGCGTGGTCAGGATAGACTGAACAGGTTCTGTTGTGTGGCTGCCTCCTTGCTTTGCACTTCCACAGGCGCTTGACGACGATGAAGAGCCAGAGCAACATAGAGTGTCCCCAGAGGAATCTGCAAACTGGCTCTCCCGACTAACGTTCTGGTTCGTTTACTTCCTTGCCTGTCCTTCTCCCACCATCATCAGCTTCTACCACCACTTCTGTTTCCTCCCCGTCTCCTCCTCGGCATCTTCTTGTCATCCTCCTCCTTATCCTTCTCCATCCTTGTCCTTGTCCTTGTCCTCATGCTTGTCCTCCTCGTCACCGTCATTATTGTCGTCTTCGTCGTCGTCGTTCTCCCCCACCACCACCACCACCACCACCACCACCACCGTCGTCGTCGTCGTCGCCGCCGCCGCCGCCGCCGCTGCCGCTGCCGTCGGCCGCTG
>SZWC01005622.1:6883-50444 GCA_023375785.1 Penium margaritaceum | reverse complement strand
TGGCCTTGGTCTGTCACTGGCCTTGGTCTGTCACTGGCCTTGGTCTGTCACTGGCCTTGGTCTGTCACTGGCCTTGGTCTGTCACTGGCCTTGGTCTGTCACTGGATAAGGCGAAGGTGCAGCTAGCTCACTTTGTTGAGGCTTCTGCTATGCTGCATGTGTGCAATGTCACTTTTCTGGCCATCATTTTTTTTCAAAAACATCAGACTGGCGAAAACTGAAGGCTGGAAATTGTGAGTCTTCGGCGTTGCCTCATGGTTCTCTGGTGTTTCCTTCTCTGGTCTTCAGGTTGCGGAGTTTGACACGCCAGCTTCCCTTTTGGAAGACCCCAACGGCAGATTTACATCTCTTGTAGAGGTGCGTAACCCATGCCTAGGTGTCGGTGTTGCATGCAATTCCCAAAGTGCATATCTTCTGCTAGATACGTGCATGTCGTTCTGTGACTGAACAAATTTAAAGGTATTGCTCCTACACCAGTAGCTTGCAGAGTGCAGTACACACAGACTACAACAAACATTGTGGCTTCCCTTTCACGATCTTGGATGGGCTTGATGGAAATCGACCTCCTTTCCAACGTGATGTTGATATAGTTTCTATGTGTTTGGTTTGCCTTATTGCAGGACACTGGAGAACAAACAGCAGCCCACCTTAGGAAGATAGCACGAGGCGAGGAAGACTTCTTCGCGTCCTACTCCACGAGAGGGCCATCCACGGAGTGAATCTCCCATGAGAGCATGAGCATGAGATGATGGTTTCAGCCCATTCCAAAAACCATCATGCCCCCGTTGCATTTCCATCCCAGGTCACATTGGCCTTTCCTGACTTGTCAAAAGAAATTTCTCACTAAATTGGACAAAGAAAGTGCACATATGAAAAGTTGTATGGCTGCACGTGTACACATTGATCTTTCGCAATGGTTTTGTATCACATCGTGCACCCACAATGTGTATCACACATAGCAATGTGATTGACTTCCCCTCTAGTAATCATGCATATAGCATGTTGTGTTGCTTTGACTTGACCTTGATCCACTTGGTTACAGCTCGATGCCAGTGGTGATCAATGCAACTCAAAAGACTACACGTTGCCTTCTCCTTGGTCATAGATTGGGACCCCTCCCCTTTCCCCCCATGAATGGGGTTGCCTTCCTATCCCTCCCATTTCCCTTAAAAGCATTCTTTCTACGACTTAATGGATGCACAGGAAAAACTAGTGACAAAAATCAATTTGAAAATGAGACCCTTTCCATTTCGCCTCTCACATACCCGCCCATGACCCCTGGGTTCAGTGCGCACACTTCCTTCGAGTTCAACATCCCACATGGGAACTATGGCGTAGGCATATGAGTGCTAGAGAGAACATTTGAGTTCACCCATGGTATGCATCAATTTTCCAGTTTTTTTGGATGGACTGAACCACACCACCAAGTACATCCTCTAATGGGTGAGATCCTACATATATCCCTTGCACTCAATGCACCAAGAGAAAAGCATGGAAGTTCAAGAAATTGGTTGCATCTTATACCCATCCTGATCATCTCCTTTCTTCATCCCCTTGCAATTGTAGCTGTAGGTTTTTATTCCATCTGTTTGTGGCTTGAATACAGGGTGAAAGGCATGTCCCCAGAAGGTTGTTAGCTGGGAAGCTAATGAGGAGCTCTGCCTCGTGAACCAAGAAAAGCTGTCAGATGCCGTTCAGCATTGCCTTGTGACCACATGGTGCAAACATGTCTGACGTCAGCTCCACGCCACCCTATCGTGGAATAGGGGACGTAGGTCGGTCGACGAGTGAGCAGCGGCGGCAAATAAAAAGGCGCCAGTTTTCACCGTTTCTGCATGTTGAACTCTTCTTTATGTAAAGAATATGTAATTCTATATGCTGGATTCTCTTCATTTCCTATCATTTGATCGCAAAAAGCCAACATCCCAACACAAAGTTTGCACACCGAGAAAACTTTGAGATTTCTCCTTCCTCGGTATTGTCCTCATCAACCCACCTGTTAGGTCACTAGTTCGCTGCTCACAGTTGACGGATGCGCTTACACGTACGACGAGAAGACCGTAGTTGGTTGGGGCAGGGAGCTGTTGGTCCGACGGGATTCTCCACGTCCTACGCCAAGCAGCAGCAGGAGGCCCGACATACTCCTTGCAATGACTCATATCCTTCAGCGCGAATGTCTGCGGCATTGCGTGTTGCATCTGTCTTGCTCGTTGCTTTCTTGACGTTCTTGGTTGCCCTTGTGCCGATTTGTTCCCGTTTCTCCTTGACTCGTTTCTCCTTGCCATGACTTCATTTTTGCTTGAGCACGCGGCAACCAAAGAGAAACGGACAGAGCCCGGGCCGCAGCACGGGCGGCGAAGACCGGGAAGAAGGCCACGGATGGGCTGACACCTGAGCAAAGGAGGGAAAGGTGAGTGTGGCGGAGACCTCAGATCCAGATCGTGGAGTCCGGTACGAGGGTCGGCCTCTTGTCCTAAGCGCAGATGCGGCTGCAAGTTTCGTAGTACCCTCTTGTCCTATTTGCATCTTTGGTGGGTTCTGCGCACTTGCAATGTAGATCATGCTGAGACAGGCCGCTCACTTGCGGTCGCTGCAACCATGTAAATGGCAGCGCAAGTCCATTTGTGGCCAAAGAAACCATCTGAGAAGATGGAGTGTGGCGTTCTGAGAATCTGGCAAAGCGTATCTCATGGTGCATATAACATTTTGCAGCCATCCCCTTCTAGAGTCCGCCGTGCCAACGTTGCCGGCTTGGTTGAATATGCCGACAGTCGGTTTCTGGTGTCGGCAGTACTTCTTGTCGTTGTCCCGCAATGAACTTTTCCCTGAACAGCTTGCAACAGGGCGGTGGCGGTGACCGCGCTCAGCCTTAGTCATTGCCATAGGTAGCACTGGGGATGGTGGAAAGCAGCACTGCAGCACTGCAGCACTGCAGTACAACTGAGCTATCGTCATTTTCAGCAGCTTCTGCTGGAAATGATGCCACATCTGTCTTCCTGTACTGATGTCGCTGCCTTGCTGCAACAAGCTGTTACCGGTTCAGATTTCCAGTGGCTGTACCACAGCGGTACAGTCCAGCTGTACTACTGTGTGGTACAGCTGTGGTTTGGCTTGTGAGCCCTCGCGTGTTGCAGAAAGAAAAAAGGATGTTAGTGGCGAATAGACAGGATCTCAGCTATCGGACATCATCATGTGACAGAGCGAAGCGTCATCTTGTCCCGCATGTTTTGCCGCTATGTCGTCTGTTTGAGTTGTTTTCTTTGAGTATTATTCTATTCAAGTTATCTTGCTTTTGAATTTGACGCCTGTCTGGAGAGGCTTGTCCCTGCACAGTTTTAGCCACGAGTATTTGCTTCTCGTGTTCCACACTGAGTCTATGAAGGAACCTTCTCCTGAGCTCTGCTTGTGCAGAACATGGCATACCCATGTGGCAGAAAACTTCCCAACAGCTGCCTGTCTCGAGTTTTGTGTACCGCCTGCTGTTACTGAAGGGTGAAAATGCTGATTATTCCGGACATTGATCAAAAGAGTCGCAAGTTCATGCTGCAGAGTCACTATAAACTAGCAGCAATTCTTTTTCCAATATCTCTGTTTTTTATTTCTGGATAGCTTGTTCCTGCGCACAGAATCCCCCCCCCCCCCTAGATGGAGTAGGATTGTTGAGCACACCATGCAAAGTATATGGCTCTTGTTTTCTATCGGGAAAAGCAAATCCCTGGTGTGACCTTGAGCTGTGGTTTATGTCCAAGGTGTTTGTGCCTGCCCTGGATGTGGAAAATGTGAGGGCATTCAGCTGTGACCGCTGTGCCTTGCCTTGCATCCAAGTTTGCTTCGTACCATTTTGCTTGCTCCTTCTCCCTCTGGATGTTCGTACGTCACAGGGACAAGAAGGCGCTTGAGGAGAAGATGGCCAAAAAAGCAGCAGCTGGGGGAGGCGGTCAACAAGGTGTGTTGTTGCTAGTCCTTTCTTTCTTGATGTTACTGCGTTCATATCAGCTTGGCCAGTCGGAACGGTTTAATAGGTGAGTTCAGGGTTCCTCCCAATGGTTTCTGGATCCAGAGGGATGCCTCTGGATCCAGTCATCCCCACTTCTGGTGGAGTGGGGATGACTTGCCAGGTGTAGATAGCCGGTGCACATAACTGCTGTCTCATGGCATCTAGAGGTACAGTCTTGCTCAAAATCAGCTGAACGCGTTTTTTTCCAATGCCTATGCATGTGCAGGAAAATAACATTGGATGTGAACAGAGGCTGACATGCGGCTCCTCGCAAGATCTTCAATGGGTAGTGAAGTTTAGTGAGACAATTTTCTTGTCTCTAAGTAACGAAAAGTTGTCGGTGTATTTCAGAACAGTGTTCATAAGATCTGCTAACTGACCTGGCAATCAGAAACTGAACATGCACTGTGCAGGACTTGGGCATATGATGTCTTCCATTTTTGCTGGGATATGCTCAATATCTCACTATCGTAGTAACAAGCTTTCTCTGCATTAGTTACATCAAAGGAAACAATCACAGCATGTAATGTGGATGTTGAGTCCTTCACATCCATGTCGAGAAAATGCACGATATGTTACAGGCATCGGCACTAATGGAGTAAGTCAAAGGGCAGCAAATGTTAATTCCTTCATATCCATGAGGCAAACCTGACAGTCACCACAGGATGCACTGTGCAAGCAAAAATTTTCTAGTGTAACAGCTGTTGAGGATAGTTGTTCAAGTAATGTATCCATCTGCAACTGTCACCATTTCTATCAGATCCTGTACAGGAAAAATGGCTGCTCGTGCAATAAGGATGTGCTGGAGCAGACAGATCCCACGTTAACATTCAGCCACAAAGCAGCAAACGTGAGTACTTCAGCAGCATGCCACATGCCTGAGGCGATGGCGAGGGCAAAGAGCCAAGAGAGAGAAACTCCAAGCGCCGGAGGCGAGGGACAACACTGCCCACCAACAAAGGACAGCAAAAGTGTGAAGATGAAATGCAAGTTGGCAGGTATTGGACCACACATTGTCCAAAAGAACAAGTTGCACACGAGGAAGCCAAGGATCATGTAAAGCAAACACCAGTAATGAAGAAGGCAGACGTGTGCAGTAGAGACAGTAGGAATTGCTTTGCCGCTCACATTGCAAGGAGCAGTTGACACTTTCATTGGCCTGGAGGTGTGTCAGCAAGCAACGACTTGCGATGATGTGCTGGTGGCTCCGGGTCAGGCTGCAGCGCAGTGAGCACAAGACATGGCAGCAGTGAGGAGAGTCATGGCCTGACAGTCGTCCACCAGGATGACACCAGGCAGCGACGGCACAAATTCTTTTTCTGCCAACCGAAGATGGAGAGGGAAAGGATGGAGCGAGATGGCGTGAGAGTGAGAGCAACGACGCAGAGGTGGCGCATCGTTTAAGCATATGGATGGTTAGAGTTGCGGGAAAGGGGTGGTCAGCATCGCAGTAGAGGGATGGCAAGCATTGCAGTAAAGGGATGGTCAGCATTGCAGTAAAGGGATGGTCAGCGTTGCAGTAAAGGTATGGTCAGCGTTGCAGTACAGGGATGGTCAGTGTTGCAGTAAAGGAATGAACGTTGCAGGTGAAGGGATGGTCAGCGTTGCAGTAGAGGGACTGTCTGTGTTGCAGTGAAGGGAAGGCCACCGTTGCAGTACAGGGATGGTGAGCGCTGCAGTACAGTTATGGTGAGCATTGCAGTTTAGTGATGGTGAGCATTGCAGTAAAGTGATGGTAAGCGGTATAGGGATGCTAGACTAGGAAAACTGCCGACTCAGGATTAAACCAATAACGGAACCGGAATTTCCAGTTCAGTTTCAGTTCACTTCTCTTTCCAGGTATTCTAACTTGAACTGCAAATCTGAACTGAACTTGAGTGGAAGAAACCGGCGATGAGGGGAAAAGCTGCTTAAAACCAAAAGAGCAGCTATCACTGTGACTGGGACTGCCCCCTTCAGAACCGATCTATACGTGGGTCGCCCCCTCTGGCATGAAACCAGAACCGAACCAAAACTGGGTGGTCGATTCTATCTGGTTTAGAAGCAGATATCGGCCCCAGATCCGCCTCAAGTCCGAGGGACATCAGCCACAATGCAACGCGACCATGAAACAGTAGGAGGCNGCTCAGGAACTTTGCCCACTTCAACCTGACCCTTTTGCTGTAAAGGCAAATGCAAACAGGTGGGAGAATGAGGTACGCAGGGGGGAAGGGGAAAGGGCCGGGGGGTGGGGGGCTAGTTTGGACTGTGGCTTGTGGGAACAGAGGAGTAGCTGAAGTGCGGTGCCCATGCGCCAGAAAACACTCACTTTGAGTGACCACCATGCTCCGTGGTGTCCATCTATGGTTTAAAAAAATGCCTCATTTTTCAAACATACGGGCGTTTTAAACGCTGGCATACGCTGACGGCGTTAAAAACGCCCGTATGGATCCAAGTTAAAAAATTAAAAAAAAATCATTTTTACCTCCCATCTTGATCGTCGTCCTGAACCTACTTTCGGACCCAAACCAGAAGTTTACCCCTACCCTACATACTTAAGAAAAGATTCTTTTCTTAAGTATGAAGGTCATCCATGGTGACATGGTGACATGACATGAATGGCATGATAACTTCATGACGTGACAATGACATGACATGTTGGTGGTGGGTGGCCCCCTGCAGGGGGCCCAGGTGGGGGGGAGGGGGGGTTTAAATTTTTAACGGGAGGTAAAAATGAGGCGTATCGTTGAAAAATGAGGCCGTTATTAACGCAGCGTTATTTTCAGCGTTAAAAATGATGAGGCGTTTTTTTAACCATAGGTGTCCATGACTTAACAACACGAACAACATTGTGTTCCTCCTTCCTCTAAAGAAGAGACGAAAGGGGGATTTGACCCTGTAACAAACCGAGGGGAGGGCAGGATCTGGCTCTGTGAAACAAGAAGGGCTAGCAAGAAAGCAGAAGAGCTGACGGAAAAAAGATCCAGACAGGAACTAAGTTCCTCAGTTGAGCAACGTACCTTGTGCATCGCATACTCCGCTGAGTCAAAGTAAGCTCTCTCATTCCCCTGCCATGCAAAAAGAGAAGCCAAGTGAGCCCACACAGGACGCATGACGAAACCAAGCAGGCAGAAGTTGGCCCTGCCCATGCGGCCAGGGCAGCTGGGGCTGTGCATGGGTGGGAATCAAAGAAGAGCGAAAGAGGACAGGAAAACATATGCTTCGCAAGATGGAGAACCAGGCGCAAGGAAAGACGAGAATGGACAGAAGGAACACATAGAATTGAACTGCGGGTGAACCATCCTCTTGCGAATCGCATCACATGGAAAACTCTGCTGCTGCAAAAGATTGGTACAGGTGAGACGTGCACAAGGAGAGCAGGAGCATGTGTCATGACTGCAAGGAGGAAAGGAAAGAAGGGAAGAAGGTAGTCCTCGAGACTTGTTGCTCGTGTGCTCATTCCAAAGATCAAGGGGGTTACTGAGCAAGGTATGGCAGACACTTGTCACTCAGTCAGTCTGCAACTATCCCCTCTCTGAACCATCTTCAACACTCTGGCCAATGGAACATGCATGGCCGACCCAGAAAACATCTACAGCTCCTGATGTGCCTCCAAAGGCGACCCATCACAAGTAGCCCCTGTGACTGCCATACCTTGCTCAGCAACCCCTTCTTCTTCGGAATGATTCCGCCATACTTCTTCCTCAGCATCTCCGCCTGCAGCAACATGTAAACCCCGCAGCACACGAGCTATGATCAAGTCAAAACGGATTTGCCCCAACAGTTTCTTCCGTTACCAACCAACACCACCGCCGACATCGCACGCACTGCCAGATTCACGATTCAGGTTGGAGGCAATGGTCGGTAAGCACCCTTAGCCAGACTACCTCGGCTGAACGTGAGGGCCGTTCAGCCAGGTGGCATGCCTGAGATCTCAAGTCTCAAGCACATGGCAAAAGCAGCTCATCACTGGGGTGCTTCAGCACGGCTGCCAAATCTTCTCTTGAAACGTTCGTGCTTTCATCGGAGCAACAGACTGCTTGTGCTTGCGCAGAAGTGTGCGCAAGCTTCATACAGATGAAGATCACATGATGGTAAGAGAACAGCCACAACAAAACGCGACCGTCTCATCACGGTCTTCCAGCCATGTTCAGCCAGGTGTCCATAGCCCATCAGCATTTACCCTCAACGTCTGGCCACCTCGGCAAGGCTAGGCCTTGACCAGGGTCGCATCGGCAATGCATAAATCAGAGACGGGACAACCCCTGCGCCACAGTTCTGATCTGAAGCCAGGGGCCTTCCCGCATGAGCGAGTCTAAGCAGTCTTCAACCTCCCCAGAGACGCTACAACGTTCAAAAAAGCACGCCCGACGCCAGCAAAGATGAGAAGCGCGGCAGAGCACTCGGTGAAACACTGGGTCCAAGCACGTGTAGACGCACCTGCTCCTGCTCGGAAAGGCCCCTATCAGCCATGTCGGTTGGACGCAACGCCTCGCGCACGCCAGCAATGAGAGTTGAGAGAAGAAGAAAGACGATGGCGATGGTCGGTCAAGCAGCTTCTTTGCGTGAGTGGGACAGACAGTCTGCTGCTCCGCAGCTGCGACTACAGCTGCACTTCTTCGCGTCGTCGCCCGTGCGTCTTGAGATACGGCTCATACGAAGGCAGAGGGCTTCGCCGAAACTTCTGGCGCAGCACGTTTCCCTTTTTTGCCGAAGACACCGGTGACGTCAATGCGATCAACGGGGCAACCAGGCAGGCTCTGTGCAGAAATGTTCCCTGCAGCTCTCTTGGGCACAGTGACAGTACCCAGTCCGGTGGAGACGGCCCTCACTTCAAAGCGCAGAGACAGAAGCAACGGTCGGGTCTCGATTCACGCGAGACCACACAGGACCGTCGAAACCAGTGGTCAGGACCGACGGCTGGTGCTTGCAACAGTGACAGGAGCTTCTTGCAACCGCATTCAAACACGACACTGCGCATACTGTTCACCCAGACGCCGTGCGAGCGCCGTCGGCGCTGTGCCTGGATGACGTCGACTCTGCTGTCAGCTGAAAGTGCCATCTACCACCTACTGCGTCGCACTCATGATCGGCCGCTTCTCAATGTGAGCAGCACGAAGAATTGGGGGCTGGCTAGAACGCGGCTATGGCGCGGCGGGGGGGTTAAGGGTGGGATGGGATGGTGTGGAGGCCACACCATGCCATGGTGATGGATACGGCTTCTGAGGATGACGCAGTACGTTACGACATCAAAGTAGTTGGAGCTTCTCTTGCTTTTTGGCTGGTCAAACTGCCACGATACCACCACCCAAAAATGATAGGCGGTTTTAATACATGACCCTTCTTTGTCAGGTATGACAATTTTCTGACCTTTTCCCAAGAAAAGGCTACTCATTTGACCTCCTTGTTGTTGTGCCGAAGGGAACGTAGATGGTACACAGTTAGAAGTTGCAAGGAAAACGCGATTTATAATTTGGGACATGTAAGCAGTTTATGTAAGAAATTTAGCTGTAAGTGTACTTTGATGATAAGTGTCGGAATGATCTAACATATACATACAAGTGTCGAGTTAAGAATGAAGCATAATCGGGGTTGTTGGGTCAAATGTCGAGCGACGCGTAGGAAGTCGCATCCTCAGAGGTCGGATTCGAGAAGGTCCGCCGAGGAGTTGGGGGTTTTCGAGAATTGACGCTAAAGGTGCGCGATGAAGTTGCTAGGCAGCTTCCTAGATGGGCTATGTGGAACGAGTTAAGTGAGCACAATGGAACACGAGACACGCCCTGGATGCGGTCAACGCTTTTGCCTTAGAACTTAACTCACATAGAGACAAATAGAGTAAGGGGGAGCGAGCAAGTTAAGCACCAGTGAGCACGCACCCACACCAAGCATCACATTCGGTTGGGCAAGTGCCGCCACCCGGGGGTTGAGTCCGACCACTCGGATTAGACCTAAGGCGACTACTCACCAGTGCACGGCCAAAACCGGCACGGTGCCCCCCTAAAGTGTTGTGATGTTGTCAGTCATACACATTTGTACAGTTGGTTGTGACCACTCGGCCGTGTCCATGCTCGTGGAGATCCTTGAGGCAGACCCAGCTGGAGACAGAGTTCCCTGAGGTGATGCTCCACCCGCAGGAGGCAGCCTGGCAGCCTACCCAGTGTACCATAGGGCTCCCACAACCCACGGACTACGTTTGGAGGTCTTCAGGATTTTCTCGGCGGACAGCCCTGCCAGGCTGATTTACATGTTTGTTTTCTTACACTCTCCGGCTGTTCCCGGACGTAGGCGTGTGACCAGTCGTGTTGTGCTTTGTGCCGTTCCTATACAGTTTACTGTGACCACTCGACCGTGTCCATACTCGTGCACATCCCTGAGGCAGGCGGCCCTGGTGACACCGGCGCGACGACAGGCGGCGGACTACCCGTCTGGAGCTGATCGACCACTGTTCCAGAGCCCCAGATGTCACCAGGACTCCTTGCTGTGCCTTCTACGTCTTGCAGGCGCCTTTCGGCGGACTGGGCATGAGGCCCATTTGCATGTTTTTGCATTGTATACTCGCTGTCAGTCAATGGATGCATGCATGTGACCAGTCGTTGCATGCGTCTTTTGATTCTGCACGTCTAGGTTCAGACGGCGTAGGATTCTGACATGTGTGCGCAGAGTTACGGCCAAAACAGTGGTTTTGGGCCGGTTTTAGGACAGCTCTTCGACTGCCGCGTGCGACACCCGCTGTGCGCCGCGGCAGGTATTTATGCCTTGGACCTGTCAGTTGTCATTTCTCTCTACATATGCTATATTGAAGCATTCTGACACTTTGACTTGTGTCTCCTAGCCAAACCCTTGCCATTGTGTGTACGACCTGTGACTGTCGTCACCGTCTGACTAGGCACTGACGCCCGGTCAGCGGCCGTGTTGCTAGGAAGCTTCTACGCACTTTCTCATGGTATCAGAGCAGTGAGACGTTTCTCACTGAGCTGCGCAGCAGAGACACAGCAGAGTAGCAACAGTGAGAGTCACCGCTGCAGCAGATCTTCTGGGACCCGTTGGAGACGGCCGTTCGCCGTCCGCGTACTCCACCCACCACGTGAGATCGCAGCTGCTGAGGCAGTAGCAGCGGCGCGTACCGCCACGCAGAGGTGTGTGGCGGCTGCGGTGCGTGCAGCCGCCACTCCCCCCCCACAGCCGCAGTAGCAGAGCAGCAGCAGCAGAGGCGGCGGCGGCAGCCGCGCAGCAGCAGCGCAGCAACAGCGGCCGCCCCAACAGCGTGGCAGCAGCGGCGGCAGCAGCAGCGCAGCAGCAGCGTCGGCAGCAGCAGCGCAGCAGCGGCAGCGGCACAGCAGCAGCAGCGGCAGTCACGGCGACAGCAGCAGCGCAGCAGTGGCAGCAGCAGCAGCGCGCGGCGGCGGCAGCCAGCAGCAGCTGCAGTGCGCAGCAGCAGCGCCGCGCGCAGCAGCAGCCGCCGCGCGCAGCAGCAGCAGCAGCAGCGCAGCTGCCGCTGCCACCGCTGCACACGCAACTACGCAGCTCCTGCTGTAGCTGACAGCACAGCTGCAGTAGCAGCTGGGCGGAAGCTGCTGCGCAGCTTCCGCGGAGCTGCCGCGTGCCACCGTGCAGCGGCAAAACCGTGACAAGAAAAAAAAAAGAGAGGGGACGAGCTGACGTCAGCATTGTTGGTTTCTGACGTCATCAGGTCGTGCTGACGTCAGCAACCACTTGCTGACGTCAGCATTACACTTAGCCAAATTTTCAACCGAAAAGTCAAAAATTGCCAGCGTTTCAACTCGCCGAGAAACGCAGACGGTTTTGAAATCCGGCAAACTTGACCTGTCGTCCCATAGTGAGCGGCGACATGAGTTCGCCCGACGACAAGGACAAGGGACCAGGTGATCCCTCCTCCTCTTCTTCAGGGGTATTGAGCCCTCGCTCGCAGGCCATTGAGGACCTGCGCAGCCAGCAGGAGGAGATGCGTCGTCTGCAGCGAGAGCAGACTGACGCGATCCGCACGCTGACTGAGCTCCTGCGCGCTCAGTCCACGGCTCCTCCGCGGATTTCTGAGGGAGCTGCCGGCGTTGCGGCCTCCACCCAGCACTCGGCTCAGGTGCCCGTGACAGGTGCCCCGCCTGCTTCACCTCCTGGTGTGGTTTCCCCACCACCTGCGGACCTCCTTGATGACGAGCNCGACGACAAGGACAAGGGACCAGGTGATCCCTCCTCCTCTTCTTCAGGGGTATTGAGCCCTCGCTCGCAGGCCATTGAGGACCTGCGCAGCCAGCAGGAGGAGATGCGTCGTCTGCAGCGAGAGCAGACTGACGCGATCCGCACGCTGACTGAGCTCCTGCGCGCTCAGTCCACGGCTCCTCCGCGGATTTCTGAGGGAGCTGCCGGCGTTGCGGCCTCCACCCAGCACTCGGCTCAGGTGCCCGTGACAGGTGCCCCGCCTGCTTCACCTCCTGGTGTGGTTTCCCCACCACCTGCGGACCTCCTTGATGACGAGCCATTCATGCCAGGCTTCGAGGATGACTCCCAGGAGCGGGAGATTCGTCTTCTACAGGAGCGCCTCCGTCAGCTGCAGACGGGTATCCGACCTCCACCCGTGTCCCCGATACGACCGTCACCTGACTTCCCCAGTGATCACCCTCTTCCAGGAGTTTTTCCCGTCACTCACCCTCCTTAGCCTGCGGCTGCTCTCCCCACGGAGCGGCAGCCAAAGGACTTTGAGGCACCACCTCCACGGTACATCAGCGAGGATGGACTTGACTGCTGGGAGATCCTGTTTCAGGTGTGGGCCACTTTTGAGGGAGTGTGGCCTTACTACCACAGCCCATACCAGTCTACAGATCCAGCACAGGTGCTGACAGCAGCCCGGGCCATGCAAGGGCTTCTCTACGCCATGCCACGCGAGACTATCGTTGACTTTCATCCCTTCCTCGGCGAGGCTGGCGCAGGCACTGGAGCTGATCCTCGTGGTGGCTGGGATCTGGCGTTGTCCCTACTGGCCGCAGAGACGCACGCCACGCGTGCGTCACACATTCGTGCTTTCCACTCTCTCCGTCAGGGACCAGCGGAGCCTGCAGCGGATTACTGGCGACGCGCCATGCGTATCTACACGCGCTTGGGGACCTCGGGGGGCACACAGTTGTGGGCGCTTCGGACGATCATGCTCAGAGTTTTCCTGGAGTACACCGACATATTCACATAGTACAGCGACGCTGCTCTCGAGCCTTTCTCAGCCACCCTGCAGCTGCTCCCATGGGCCCATCAGCTTTTCCTCCAACTGACGTCGGCCCGCGAGGCAGCAGTAGCACATCAGGAGACTTCCCTCGCTGCAGCAGTCCTCGCCTCACCACCATCTTCCCTCCTGCAGTCACCCTCACCTTCTTCCATCACGACCTCATCTTCCTCCTCCTCTTCGACCTCGTCTACACCCACACAGACGCAGGGCGTTGCAATAGCTACCCAGGGGAAGAAGAAGTATAGGAAGCGCAGATCGGGTCAACATCAGTCGTCTTCCAGTGGTAGCAGTGGCCGTTCCATGCACTACTACAGCTGTCGAGGTGCCCATCGCTACACCGAGTGCCAGCAGCCGCTCGACTGGGAGCGCATCACTCGCGGACTTCAGGCTGCCCATGCTGCTCGCACCGCGTCCGGCACGTCGGCCGCACACTCCTCTGGACGTGCGGCGACTACGACTGCAGCTGTCCCTGCATCCTCACCGGCGAGCAGCAGTGATCCAGACCCACGTGACCGCACCATCGCCGAGCTTCGTCATCTTTTGGCGCTTCGCTTTCAGGGAGGTGCGAGTGTGTTGTCATCGTCGAGTGGGTCACAGACTGCTTGTTCGTCCGTCCTCGTGACTCGTGATGACACGTGTGGGGGAGCACAGTCCGCATGTGATGATGATGGGCCTGACTGCACTGACTGGATTCATGAGTCTCACCTTCGTGATGTACGTCGTTCCTTCCCACTGACGGCTCAGCGTCCCTCTGATGCCGAGTGTTCCATTGCTCGTTGTACAGTGACGTCCACCAGTCGTGACTCCGGTGGCACTTGGATCATCGATTCCGGTGCCACCCACCACATGACGTGTCGTCGTAGTGACTTTGTGGTACTTGGTCCTGTCACGACTGTCCGTTCTGTTCGTACAGGNTCGCTTTCAGGGAGGTGCGAGTGTGTTGTCATCGTCGAGTGGGTCACAGACTGCTTGTTCGTCCGTCCTCGTGACTCGTGATGACACGTGTGGGGGAGCACAGTCCGCATGTGATGATGATGGGCCTGACTGCACTGACTGGATTCATGAGTCTCACCTTCGTGATGTACGTCGTTCCTTCCCACTGACGGCTCAGCGTCCCTCTAATGCCGAGTGTTCTATTGCTCGTTGTACAGTGACGTCCACCAGTCGTGACTCCGGTGGCACTTGGGTCATCGATTCCGGTGCCACCCACCACATGACGTGTCGTCGTAGTGACTTTGTGGTACTTGGTCCTGTCACGACTGTCCGTTCTGTTCGTACAGGTTCTCGTCAGTCCTTACTGGTTCACGGTGTTGGGGTTGTATGCTTTGATGGTCCCTGTGGCCCCCTGTATCTCTCTGACGTGCTGTTTGTGCCTGATCTTGACCTCAGTTTGCTGTCTGTGCGTGCCTGCACTCTGATGGGTCTCTCCGTTGAGCATACCGCTGATTCAGTGATTGTGACTGCTCTTGACATCCGTAGCATTGTCCTACGTGCTTCAGTCATAGATGATTTGTACCGCATTGCTCATCCCTCCTCCCCTTGCTCTCCCTCCTCCTCTGGTCACGTTTTTGTCACTGGTATTCTATCCCCGGAACACCAGCGGTTGCTTCACCGACGTCTGTGTCATGTGGGCTCCGACACTGTGTCGAAGCTCATCCGGACACAGCCCGCTCTTGGTCTTGACGTGGCTTCTTTCGAGAAGCCACCCAAGACCGACTGTCTTTTTTGCGCTCAGGGTAAGATGCACCGATGCACTTACCCTGATTCGCGTTCCCGAGCGCTGAGGCCCCTCGAGTTGGTCCACTCGGACCTGCTCGGTCCTCTCCCGGTCGAGTCACTGTCCGAGAGGGGCCCGTATGCTCTGACACTGAGTGATGACTTCACCCGGATGCGGTGGGTCTACAGTCTACGTCAAAAGAGCGATGCCGCCCTTGCGGTTCGGCTCTGGCTCGTGATGGCTGAGCGTCAGTCTCGCCACACGCTACATACCTTTTGCTCGGATCGCGGCGGCGAGTTCCTCGGCGAGATGGACTCCTTCTTTGCTCAGCACGGCATTTTTCACCAGGTCTCCACTCCTGCTACCCCACAGCAAAACGGTGTATCTGAGCACTGGAACCGCACCATGGAGGATGCGGTCCGCGCCATGTGGTCTGAGTGCGGTCTCCCAGAGTCCTTCGCATTCGAGGGCTTCGCCTACATGACCTGGGTCTGGAACAGCCTCCCGCATGGTCCGCTTCCGGATCATGTTACACCGTACGAGCTCTCGTTTGGCCACCGTGCCGATCTTCGTCTCGCACGCGTCTGGGGATCCCTGGCCTCCGTCTGGTACACCGAGGACCAGCAGGGGTCCAAGGTCTCCCCTCGGGGTCACTTGTGTGCCTTCATCGGCATCTCCCCGCGGTCAAAGGCCTGGCGTTTTTGGGACCCCACTCGCCGTCGTGTCATTGAGTCCCGTGACGCGCTGTTTTTTGAGTCAGTCACATACCGTGATCTGACTTCGATCACAGCGCTCTCTGCAGCCCATGTCCCTTCCTGTGAGGGTCCTCGGCGGCTTGGGGAGAACTCTTCGCCAGCGACCATTCCTCGCCAGGCTGATGTGTCCGCTCGAGTCCCCATTCGATCTCCAGCACTTGATGATCCGGCTATCATTGCCGTTGGTCCAGAGATCTCGCCTGTCCAGCCTGCTTCGCACCCCACAGGTACCGCTGCTCCCACGCCTCCTCCTGCATCACCATCTGTGGCACCCACTGGCAACCCTGTTCCGGCGTCTGACTCAGCCCAGCCCACTCCTGTCTCTACGTCGGCTGACACTCCTGTCTCAGTGTCCGGGCCAGCCTTGCCCACTGTCATCCCCAGCTCAGTGTCCCCCACACACGCATCTCCGCGCACGGCATCTCCGACTGCCTCGTCTCAGCCCTCACCAGCTATGGTCGTACCTGTCCCTGTGGTCGTACCTGTTCCTGAGCCTGAGGTGCGCCCCTCGACCTCCGGTTACTCCCGTGAGCCCGGTGGTCGCCNCAGTGTCCCCCACACACGCATCTCCGCGCACGGCATGTCCGACTGCCTCGTCTCAGCCCTCACCGGCTGTGGTCGTACCTGTCCCTGTGGTCGTACCTGTTCCTGAGCCTGAGGTGCGCCCCTCGACCTCCGGTTACTCCCGTGAGCCCGGTGGTCGCCTTCGACCACTGGATTCTGGAGCTCAGCGAGCGTTGGGTTCCGGACCCAGACGTTCCTCTCGCAGCATCGCGAGTGGTGACCCAGGCACAAAGGCCTTAGGCATGAGTGTCCGCACTGAGCTTTCAGAGGTACACCCAGCGTGCCCCATAGGGCACGACCTGGTCACTCGCGAGTTCCATATCGCCTGTGACGCAGCAGCTGATCTCGTGGCCGTCAGGCCAGACACTGAGGTGTGTGCACTTGCCACGCAGAGTTCCCCCTCTATGGCGCCGGACCCGGGCACATTGAGGGAGGCTTTCTCATCGCAGGATGCTGATGCCTGGAGAGCTGCTTGCGAGGATGAGCTTCGCGCTATCCGAGAGCACGGAGTCTACGAGCTGGTCGACCTTCCCCTTGGGAGGAAGACGATTCAGGCCAAGTGTGTCTTTCGCAAGAAAGTGAAGCCGGATGGATCACTGGAACGCTACAAGGCCCGCTTGGTCATCAAGGGGTTCTCTCAGATTGAGGGAGTTGATTACACTGACACCTTTGCCCCTGTCGGTCGCATGACCTCAGCTCGAGCTCTGTTCGGTGTAGTAGCTCAGCATGACTGGGAACTACACTAAATGGATGTGAACAACACGTTCCTCCATGGCTCTTTGGATGAGGAGATCTACGTGGCTCAGCCACCAGGCTTTGAGGACAGTGACAAGGTCTGGCGCTTGCGCAAGTCCTTGTACGGCCTCAAGCAGTCTCCACGGTGTTGGAACCGGGAGATCACTAGCACCTTTACTCGCGTAGGATACATACAGAGCGAGGCAGACCCCTCACTCTTCATCCTACCGACACCCGAGCGGTTTACCGCCATCCTAGTCTATGTTGATGACCTTCTGATCGTGTCTCCGTCGCTGGAGGCCGTGAAGGAGGCCAAGGCTGTCGTGCAGACCGCCTACAGGATGAAGGACCTCGGTCCTGCATCGGTATTTCTTGGTATGGAGATTGTGCGAGACCGTAGGCATCAGACTCTGTTGCTGCATCAGGCCCGATACGCACGAGTCGTGGGGGAGCGCTTTAGCGATCTCCTTGGTGCATTGCCCACTGCTTCCACACCACTCACAACTGATGGGCAGGATGCCCTAAAGGTGGATGACCCTACACAGCTGGGGGAGACAGTGGACGTGACCTTGTACCTCCGTCTTATCGGATCTCTGATGTACCTGGCCACTACCACGCGTCCCGACATCGCGTTCGCCGTCAACCTCCTCGCTCAGTTCTAGCAGGCTCCACGTGCGAGAGCTCTTCACACAACTGTGCGAGTGGTACGGTACGTGGTCTCCACGCCGTATCTCGGACTCTGCTTTCGTCGGCAGTGTTCGGTGGTCCTTGACGGCTACACTGACAGCGACTGGGCTTGGAGTCCTGACGGGCGCAGTCGCACTGGCTACGTGTTTCTGCTCGGTGGTACCGCTTTGTCTTGGCGAAGCGGGAAGCAGGGCTGCATCGCACGTAGCTCGTCCGAGGCAGAGTATGTGGCTTTGGGGGCTGGGGCTGCTGAGGCAGTTTGGCTGCAGCGCTTGTTTCTTGAGCTTGGGCACTCAGTACCTGCCATTGTGCTGCGTTGCGACAACCAGAGTGCTCTCGCCATTGCGGAGAACTCTCGTGTTTTTCATGCTCGCACAAAGCACATTGCGGTTGAGCA
Source organism: Penium margaritaceum (assembly GCA_023375785.1). Lineage (NCBI taxonomy): Eukaryota > Viridiplantae > Streptophyta > Zygnematophyceae > Desmidiales > Peniaceae > Penium > Penium margaritaceum. The sequence goes on along the minus strand of SZWC01005622.1, from coordinate 32,381 downwards.
TCACTTCGTTCGGGATCTGGTGGAGCGACGCGTGATCTCCATCATGTGGGTTGGCACTGACTTGCAGTGAGCTGATTTCTTGACGAAGGCACTTGCCCGCGGAAAGTTCCTGGTGGCCATTCGTTCTGTTGGGCTTCGCCCCGTGCATGACAGTGGTTGAGTGTGGGATGTACGTTGCCGTCTCATTTGTCTGTGTCACTCACTATGTGGTTGTACCAGTGTTGCACGCGTATGGACATGCGTACCATCGGGTCATCGGGGAGTGTTGTGCTTTGTGCCGTTCCTGTACAGTTTAGTGTGACCACTCGGCCGTGTCCATACTCGTGCAATCCCTGAGGCAGGCGGCCCTGGTGACACCGGCGCGACGACAGGCGGCGGACTACCCGTCTGGAGCTGACCGACCACTGTTCCAGAGCCCCAGATGTCACCGGGACTCCTTGCTGTGCCTTCTACGTCTTGCATGCGCCTTTCGGCGGACTGGGCATGAGGCCCATTTGCATGTTTTTGCATTATATACTCGTTGTCAGTCGATGGATGCATGCATGTGACCAGTCCTTGCGTGCGTCTTTTGATTCTGCACGTCTAGGTTCAGACGGCGTAGGATTCTGACATGTGTGCGCAGAGTTACGGCCAAAACAGTGGTTTTGGGCCGGTTTTAGGACAGCTCTTCGACTGTCGCGTGCGACACCCGCTGTGCGCCGCGGCAGGTATTCATGCCCTGGACCTGTCAGTTGTCATTTCTCTCTGCATATGCTATATTGAAGCATTCTGACACTTTGACTTGTGTCTCCTAGCCAAACCCTTGCCGTTGTGTGTACGACCTGTGACTGTCGTCACCGTCTGACTAGGCACTGACGCCCGGTCAGCGGCCGTGTTGCTAGGAAGCTTCTACGGACTTTCTCAAGTCGTTGTGTCTGTCTTTTCGTCGTGCATCCGTAGGATCAGACGGCGCTCCGTTTGGACGCTTGTGCGCAGAATTATGGCCAAAACAGTGGTTTTGGGCCGGTTCTGGTTTGACAGGCACCGCCGTGTGCGCCGCCCGCCATGAGCCACGGCGGCTGTTTATGCTGTGGACCTGTCATTTGTTGTTTCTCTCTGCATTTACTTCAGTTGAAGCTTGAGATACAAGTGCACGTGTCTCTCCCTACCCTTGCTGTCCCTTGCATGACCTGTGTGTCAACCAGCCAGACCTGTGCTGTCAGGCTAGCAAGCAGAAAGGCTAGGAAGCTTCCTGGAATCTTCTCATGGTATCAGAGCAGGCGAGCCAGTGCTCGTCGTGCTGTGCAGCAGAGACGCAGCAGCTGCGGCAGCAGTGAGCAGCAGTAGTGGCAGCAGCCCAGAGCAGCAGCAGCAGGTCCTGGTTGGACCCATCACCACCCTGAGTCGCTTGAAGCGACAAGAGCACGCAACGACACATATGCCATCATCCTGATGCGTCAGAAACCGCAACGGCAAGTTCATGCTGCAGCTGCAGCGTGCCACAACGGCTTGAGGCCGTTGGAGCCCTTGCGCGCAGCAGCAGCCGGTCCAAGGCCGCCCGAGTGGCGACTTGGAGCCGCAAACCGGGCGAGCAACAGCACCATTAGCGAGCAACAGCAGCAGCGGCGGCCGTGGCCACTCAGGCACCAGAGGCACCAGTACCTTTTGTAGGTGCTGACTCCAGCCGTGCATCTTCCTGGAAGCCGCACGGACGTGGAGGAGCTGCAGACGCAAATCGCGTCAGCCGCCATCCTCTCTTCACCCGCCTGTGCCGGACTCAAATAGCCACCAAAAGTTGCGCGCTATGGCTCGTTGAGGGCTTAGATCTCAAGCTTTCCATCGCGCCCTTCCTCGCCTCATTTGGAGCTCTGTAGCCTCCAGCATTCACCGTTCCGCATCACTGATTTGAATTTTTCATTTTTTCGGCCTGAGCACAAAATCAGATCGTTTTGGCCTTTTTCCCCACTTTTTGAAGACGAAAATTTCACCATTGTCTTCAGCATCCTCAGACGCCTCTGTGGTCCAAATTTCGCTTCATTTGGACAACCTTCAATTTTTAGTGGTGAAAACTTAAATTTTTAAATTTTCAGCACTAAGCCGATTTTTTGGTCAGAAGGTCGACTTTGGCCACCGTCCTAAATTGGCGAGAAACGCTGACGGTACTGCGTTCGGACGAATTTCACACCGCCTCAGCATGGAGCCGAGCAGCTCCAAGGGCAAGGAGCTGGAGGACACCGTCACGAGCGGGGGCCGCAGCCCACGCTCAAAGGCGATTGACTTCCTGTTGGTGGAGCAGTCGTCACTCCGCCAGCGCCAGGATGAGCAGTCAGCTACGCTGCGACAGATCCGCGATGCCTTGGTCTCTCTGTCTGGGACACCGGGACATCAGCCCAGGAGAGAGAGAGAGAGGCAACCCCATCGGCCCAGGAGTCTACTGGCCCCACTGCCGCCCCTGCGCAGAGACGAGAGTCCATGGTCGAGGAGTGGGATCAGGCGCCACCTCCCACTGGGGAGGACGCGCTTCGCCGGCTGATGGAGCAGATGAGGAGCCTGCGCATTGAGACACCGGCGCCCAGTCCAACGGGACAGCAGCAGCAGCAGCAGCAGCAGACCGACCCGCGTCAGGTCTCGGGTGCCGCTGGAGGAGCAGCGTTGATGCCTTTCATGCCCTTCCCACGCCCGCTCCTAGCACCACCAGAGGTCCAGCTCCCCACGGAGCGACGACCCAAGGACTTCGAGACTTCCCCGCCTCGCTACGACAGCAAGGCGGGGTTTGACTGTTGGGAGGTGCTGTTTCAGGTATGGGCAGACTCAGAGGGAGTCTGGCCCTACTACCACAGCCAGTACCAGACGGCTGATCCGCTCCAGTCCCAGACGGCAGCGCGTGCCATGCGTGGACTGCTGTACGCAGTTCCACAGGAGACAGTGGTAGACTTCCGCCCCTTCCTGGGTGCGCCTGGGACAGGAGCAGGCGCAGACCCGCGCCGCGGCTGGGAGCTGGCGCTGACCCTTTTTACAGCAGAGACTCACGCGACCCGGTCAGCGTGCCTTCGTGAGTTCCACTCCCTTCATCAGGGATCCTCGGAGTCAGCAGCTGATTATTGGCGTCGGGCCATGCGCCTGTACACTCGTCTGGGCACCGGAGGCGGCTCTCAGCTCTGGGCACTGGACACTATCATGCTGGGAGTGCGCCCCGAGCTCACTGACACCTTCTCCCGCCTCGACGAGGACGTCCTCGCGCCCATGTCCGTCACCCTGCAGCTGTTGCCCTGGGCGCAGCGGTACTTCATCCAGGTCGCGACAGCTGACGAGGCAGCCCGCGCGCATCGGCAGGGCGCCATGGCCGCAGCAGCAGTGGGAGCGACGTCCTCTACGCCTTCAACATCGTCCTCCACCTTCACCCCCACCAGCTCCACCTCTGCCTCTCCCATTTCCTCCCCTGCTACTCCGACAGCCACTGCAGCAGCCGTGAAGGGGAAGAAGGGGAAGAAGAAGAGGGGACCGCAGCAGCCTTCCGGTGGCACCGGACGGGCGGTCCGCTGCCACAACTGCGGCGGACCTCATCGCTACACTGAGTGTCAGCAGGAGCTGGAGTGGGCGAGGATCACCCGCGGTCTTCAGGCAGCCCACGAGGAGCAGATCCGCACTGGAGTAGCAGCTCGTGCCGCAGCGACCTCGGGGGCAGCACCGGTGGCAGATCCTCCGCCATCCAAGGGGAGTACCACGCCGGACCCGAGGGACCAGACCATCGCGGAGCTACATCGACTGCTGGCACTTCGCTCACAGGGAGGTGCGAGTGTGCTGACACAACCGAGTGGTCCACAGACTCACTGTCCATCTGTGTTTGTGGCACGTGGTCGTACTTGTGGGGGGGCTGCGTTGCCTGGTGAGGATGAGTCTGACAGCACAGAGTGGTTGGATGAGTCGCATCATCGTGCATTGTCCCGCTGTCCTGCCACACCTGCTGAGTGTCCAACAGAGGCAGCGTGCTCCGTTGCTCGTTGTACCGTGACCACCACAGGTCGTGAGGTGAGTGGCCACTGGATCATTGACTCAGGGGCCACTCACTACATGACCTGCGACCGTACCGCCTTTGTCGTGCTTGGTCCTGTTGGGTCTGTTCGGTCAGTGCAGACAGGTTCTGGGCAGTCACTACCTGTTCAGGGGACAGGGGTCGTACGGTTCGATGGTCCGTCTGGTCCCGTGTATCTTTCTGACGTGCTTTTCGTGCCTGATCTCGAGCTCAGCCTGCTCTCTGTCCGTGCCTGCACGAGGATGGGTCTCTCTGTTCACCACTCCATTGATGATGCCACGATCATTGCACTTGACACTTCCACGGTTATGTTGCGTGCCTCTGTTGTGGATGACCTGTATCGCATCATGCGCTGCTCTACTCCTGACTCTTCCCTTTGCTCATCTGCCCGCGTCTTTGTCACGGGGGTGTTGTCTCCTGACCACCAGCGCCTGTTACATCGGCGCCTGTGTCATGTGAGCACGGACACTGTGTCTAGGCTCATTCATACACAGCCCGCTCTCGGTCTTGACGCAGCTTCCTTTGAGAAGCCGCCCAAGACCGACTGTCTATTCTGTGCTCAGGGCAGGATGCATCGATGCACCTACTCTGCCTCCATCACTCGCGCGCAGCGTCCCCTGGAGCTTTTCCACTCGGACCTCCTCGGACCTCTCCCTGTCGAGTCTGTCGCTGACCGTGGTCGGTATGTTCTTACACTCACGGATGACTTCACCTGCATGCGGTGGGTCTACTGCCTCCGCCACAAGAGTGATGCCCCTCTAGCCGTGCGCTTGTGGCTCGTGATGGCCGAGCGTCAGTCTCGTCACTCCCTCCACACTTTCCGCTCTGACCGCGGCGGTGAGTATCTCGGTGAGCTGACCACTCACTTTGCCGAGCTTAGTATCTTTCACCAGCTCTCGGCCCCTGCTACGCCACAGCAGAACGGTGTGTCCGAGCGCTGGAACCGCACCATGGAGGACGCTGTTCGCGCCATGCACGCTGAGTGCGATCTCCCGGAGTCCTTCGCCTTCGAGGGCTTCGCCTACATGACGTGGGTCTGGAACCGCCTCCCGCATGGTCCCTTGCCGGACCACGTCACGCCGTATGAGCTGTGGTTCGGTCACCGTGCGGACCTCAGGCTTGCTCGCGTCTGGGGTTCCTTGGCCTGTGTCTGGTACACCGAGGACCAGCACGGGTCCAAGGTCTCTCCGCGCGGCCGGAAGTGTGCCTTCCTCGGTGTCTCCTCGCGCTCCAAAGCATGGCGTTTCTGGGATGCGGGTTGCCACCACATCGTTGAGTCACCTGACGCGCTGTTTTTTTAGGAACTGTCGTACCGCGACCTGTCTGCCATTCTCACCCAGGAAGCGTCTCACGTTCCTACCTGTGAGGCCTCCCGTCGGATGGGGGAGTCTACCCCACAGGGTGAGTCCGTCCGGGGTGCCTCCGGGGTGGGACCGTCGCTGGCCACCATTGACCCGGCCATCATTGCTGTCGGGCCTGTAGTCTCTACGTCTGCCCCGCTTGCGCCCGCCACGACTGTCTCGCCTGCGCCTGCCGCGCCTGCCTCACCCGCGCCTACCGCGACTGCCTCGTCCGCACCTGCCACGAATGCCTCGCCCGCACCTACAGCGCCTGCTTCGTCCGCACCTGTAGCGCCTTCTTCGCCCGCACCTGCAGTGCCTGCTTTGCCCGCACCTGCAGCGCCTGCTTTGCCTGCCGAGGCTGCACCTGCCGCCTCTTTGCCTGCGGCGCCTGCCTCACCCGCGCCCGCCGCGACTGTCTTGCCCGCGCCTGCCGCGACTGTCTCGTCTGTGCCTGCAGCGCCTGTTTTGCCCGCGCCTGCCGCGCCTGTCTCGCCCACGCCTGCAGCGTCTCCAGAGACAGCACCTGCCCTCCCTGTGCCAGAACCGTTGGTCAGCTCAGACTCGGGCTACTCCCGTGGACCAGGTGGGCGTCTCCGCCCACTGGCCTCACGAGCACCTTCGACTGCGGTTGCGCCACCCAGACGACGCACGCGCAGCGTGCACAGTGGTGACCCTGGCACAAAGGCTCTCGGCCTAAGTGTCCAAGGCACCTACACGGAGGTGCACCCAGCTTGTCCCATTGGGCACCAGCTGATCGCTGACGAGCACGAGGCTGCACAGGCAGCTGCCGCTGACCTAGTTGCGGTCCGTCCGACCCATGAGGCATGTGTCCNCCGCGCCTGCCGCGACTGTCTCGTCTGTGCATGCAGCGCCTGTTTCGCCCGCGCCTGCCGCGCCTGTCTCGCCCACGCCTGCAGCGTCTCCAGAGACAGCACCTGCCCTCCCTGTGCCAGAACCGTTGGTCAGCTCAGACTCGGGCTACTCCCGTGGACCAGGTGGGCGTCTTTGCACACTGGCCTCACGAGCACCTTCGACTACGGTTGCGCCACCCAGACGACGCACGCGAAGCGTGCACAGTGGTGACCCTGGCACAAAGGCTCTCGGCCTAAGTGTCCAAGGCACCTACACGGAGGTGTACCCAGCTTGTCCCATTGGGCACCAGCTGATCGCTGACGAGTACGAGGCTGCACAGGCAGCTGCCGCTGACCTAGTTGCGGTCCGTCCGACCCATGAGGCATGTGTCCTGGCCACCCGGAGCTCCCCTTTGACGGTCCCTGATCCAGACACGTTAAAGGAGGCTCTCTCAGGAGAGGATGCTGAGCAGTGGCGGGCCGCCTGTGAGGACGAGCTTAGGGCCATCCGGGAGCACAGAGTCTTTGAGCTGGTCGACCCACCTGAGGGACGGAAGGTCGTGCAGGCCAAGTGGGTCTTTCGCAAGAAGGTGAAGCCTGACGGCTCACTGGACCGCTATAAGGCCCGCTTGACTGCCAAGGGATTCTCTCAGGTTGAGGGGATCGACTTCACTGACACCTTTGCCCCTGTTGGCCGCATGACCACAGCTCGCGCGCTGCTTGGTGTGGTCGCTCACCATGACTGGGAGCTGCACCAGATGGATGTGAACAATGCGTTCCTCCACGGCACCTTGGAGGAGGAGATCTACATGGTCCAGCCACCTGGGTTTGAGGTCGAAGGCAACAAGGTCTGGCGCTTGCGCAAGGCCTTGTATGGCCTGAAGCAGTCGCCCCGGTGCTGGAACCGAGAGATCACTTGCACCCTCACTCAGGCCGAGTACGTCCAGAGTGATGCCGACCCGTCACTTTTCATCCGACGGACAGCCAAGCACCTCACTGCCATTCTGGTGTATGTGGACGATCTCCTGATTGCGTCTCCTTAAGTGGAGGTCGTGAAGGAGGCCAAGGCGGTCCTGTAGGCCGCCTACAGGATGAAGGACCTTGGTCCAGCGGCTGTCTTCCTCGGGATGGAGATTGTGCGTGATCGTCATCGACGGACACTCCTCCTCCATCAGGCACGATATGCACAGGTTGTGGGGGAGCGGTTTGCTGACCTCCTTGGCGCTGTTCCCGCCGCCTTGTCACCCATCATTCCCGACGGACAGGACGCCCTGAAGGTGACAGACCCAGTCGATCTGGGCGAGACTGTGGATGTGACCCTGTACTTGCGCATCATTGGCTCACTGATGTACTTGGCCACGACCACACGTCCCGACATTGCGTTCGCTGTCAACCTACTCGCACAGTTCAGCCAGTCCCCTCGGGCTCGCGCTCTGCACGCAGCTTTGCAAGTCGTCCGGTACGTGGTCTCCACACCGTATCACGGTCTTTGCTTTCGGAGACAGTGCTCGGTTGTGGTAGATGGCTACACCGACAGCGACTGGGCATGGAGTCCTGATGGACGCAGCCGCACGGGTTACGTGTTCCTGCTTGGTGGCATCGCTGTGTCTTGGCGCAGCGGCAAGCAGGGGTGCATTGCTCGCAGCTCCTCAGAGGCTGAGTATGTTGCTCTGGGCGCAAGCGCCGCTGAGGCGGTGTGGCTGCAGCGTTTGTTCCAGTGCTTGGGTCAGTCCGTGCCTACCATCATCCGCCGATGCGACAACCAGAGTGCTCTCGCCATTGTTGAGAACTCTGGTGTGTTCCACGCACGCACGAAGCACATCGCTGTCGAGTATCATTTCGTGCGCGATCTGGTGGAGCGGCAGTTGATCTCCATCGTCTGGGTGGGCATAGACTTGCAGCGCGCTGACTTCCTGACCAAGGCACTGGCACGTGGGAAGTTCCTCGGGGCTGTTCGTTTCGTCGGATTGCGACCCTTGTCCGAGAGTGGGTGATTGTCCGGGTCCCTATTGAGCACTCTGTGTTGCACCGGCATGCATTCTGCACGTGTATGGACATGCGTACCATCGGGTCATGGGGGAGTGTTGTGATGTTGTCAGTCATACACAGTTGTACAGTTGGTTGTGACCACTCGGCCGTGTCCATGCTCGTGCAGATCCTTGAGGCGGACCCAGCTGGAGACAGAGTTCCCTGAGGTGATGCTCCACCCGCTGGAGGCAGCCTGGCAGCCTACCCAGTGTACCAGAGGGCTCCCACAGCCCACGGACTACGTTTGGAGGTCTTAAGGAGTTTCTCGGTGGACAGCCCTGCCAGGCTGATTTACATGTTTGTTTTCTTACACTCTCCGGCTGTTCCCGAACGTAGGCGTGTGACCAGTCGTTGTGTCTGTCTTTTTGTCGTGCATCGGTAGGATCAGACGGCGCTCTGTTTGGACGCTTGTGCGCAGAATTATGGCCAAAACAGTGGTTTTGGGCCGGTTCAGGTTTGACAGGCACCGCCGTGTGCGCCACCCACCCACGGCGGCTATTTATGCTATGGACCTGTCATTTGTTATTTCTCTCTGCATTAACTTCAGTTGAAGCTTGAGATACAAGTGCACGTGTCTCTCCCTACCCTTGCTGTCCCTTGCATGACCTGTGTGTCAACCAGCCAGACCCGTGCTGTCAGGCTAGCAAGCAGAAAGGCTAGGAAGCTTCCTGGAATCTTCTCAGTGCACGGCCAAAACCAGCACGGTGCCCCCCTAAAGATCAGCACCCGGGAAACATGCAACTCCCCCAAAACACTTAAAGGCAAGAAAGCATAATGCAGGGCACGGCAGTGAGAACGTACGAGCCATAACATCTATCGCATCACAAAATCATGGAAAGTCATGCATTGGCCATGTATGTGCCAGAGAGCACTCCTGGATCCAACAGTAGCTTCATGACGCTAGAGGCTCTGGTCAAGGTGGGCCCGCATGATGTTTCCCAAGGTACAACAATTTCATCTGTACATGTGTGTGCAGAGTGTCGGAGACAAGAGGGCATAGAGCTATGAGTGGCCAACGAACTTCAACACTCTCCCCTGACTCACAGGCAAGCAACCCACACACATGAAGAGAGCAACAGGAAAAGATGAACAGAAATACCAAAGATACACCATGTAAATTAACCTGGGTCATGCGGAAAGATGAGACAAACAGAGTGAACAGCACTCTTGAAGACATTTTGGCGGAGGGCCTTTGTGAGAATGTCAGCTCTTTGAGATCGTGTATCCACCCAAGCAACTTGGACAATGCCAGTAGCAATGCACTTGCGTACAAAGTGATGCTCCACGTTGATATGCTCGGTGCATGAGTGATGCATGCCATTGTTCTTGGCAATGGCCTTTATGCTTTGGTTATCACATCGCAGGGTGATGTAGCGGATGGGAACACGCAACTGTTGTAACAGACGACACCGCCAGATAGCCTCAAATGTGCCTACGCTAACAGCAACATACTCAGCTTGAACCATGTTGCGAGCAACACACCCTTGTTTGCCACTTTTGCAGGAAATTGTAGTGCCACCAACTAGGAAGATGTATCCAGTTCGGCTTCGTGCGTTAGAGTCATGTGCCCGGTCACTGTCTGTAAAGCCGTCTATCACAATGGAGGGTTGTGTGCGAAGGTACAGTCCAACACGAGGGGTGGAGAGGGCATAGCGCACTGTCCATAGGGGAGCTCAATATGGCGCTCACTGGGGTACTGGGAGAGCTGAGACAAGAAGTTTACAGAGAATGCAACATCAGCACGCGTGGTGGTGGCAAGGTACATCAGAGAACCAATGACCCGGAGGTAGTGGGTGACATTGACCATCTCCCCCAGCTTGGACACCTCGAGAAACTTCAGTAGGGACTGGACAGAGGGTGTCATAGGCGTGGATGCTGTGGGGACTGTAGTGAGAAGCGGTCCGAAGCGCTCCCCCAAGTTGCGAACATATGCAGCCTGGTAAACGTGCAGGGTACAACGTGCACGATCACACTCCAACTCCATGCCCAAGAAAACACGAGCCGGACTTAGGCCCTTTATCTTGTATGCCTCTTGGAGTAGGGACTTGTAGCTGCGAGAGATGCGACATGAGGGGAGGCAATGAAAAGATCTTCCACATAGATGAGGATGGCGACGAATGGCTTGGTGGGAGCACTAAGGAATAAAGCAGGATCCACATCACTTCTTTAAAAGCCTCCCTTTTCCAGGGTAGCTGTGATTTCCTGGTTCTAATAACGTGGGGACTGCTTCAGGCCATAGAGGGCCTCGCGCATGCACCACACTCGTATTGTTCCATCAAAGAAGCCAGGCGTATGCACCATATAGATCTCCTCGTCCAACTTGTCATGGAGGAATGCATTGTTGACATCCATCTGCTCAAGCTCCCAGTCATGCTGAGCAACCAGACTGAGAAGAGCCCTTGCTGTGGTGTAGGGGCTGACTGGGGCAAAGGTCTCATCAAAGTCAACACCAGGGATTTGAGAGAATCCTTTTGCACTGAGACGAGCTTTGTACCATTCAACGGTGTTATCAGGGTTCAGCTTGCAACGGTACACCCACTTGGTTGTAACTGCCTTGCGACCCAGTGGGAGGTCCACAAGCTTGTACACACCGTGTTCAGACAGTGCATTGAGCCCGGCTTTCATGGCTTTCTACCACAAGGGGGAATCAGAGGCCGTGCGGGCTGCATGGTCAGTCACCGGTTCGGGAGGAAAAGGGGAGAGACCAGCAATAGCAAAGCACGAGGCAACAAACCCAGTTACAGACGAGCAGAGAGCTGAGTGGAACTCTTGTTCAATGAGAGAGTAGCCAAGTGATGTTCTAGGGTTCACCATAGAGGCATCCGTAGACAATGCACAGGTTGCAAGACCAAGAGCACGAAGACCAGGGTCACCAGAGATGACAGGGTGTGACTGAGATGGAAGTGCCTTGAGACGACCACCACACTGGCGGGACGGACAGAACACGCAATGCAGAAGAGGGAGCAGCAGAGCGCGGGTGTACACAGACTGAAGGAGAAGGAGAGTCAACAGTGACAGAGGGCTCAAAGAGGGCAGGAGGTGGTGCGGACATGACACGAGGTTGAGAGGCAGAGGGTGAGGCAGAGGGTGAGCGAGCAAAGGGCTGAAGAGAGTTTGATTCAGAGGAGACAGGGGACGCCACTGACGGAGGGGAGTCCTTAGGTGCAGTGGAGGCAGAGGAAGGAGGTCCCAAGGAGGGAGAGGAGCCCAGGGTCTCGGAGGAGACAGGGGGTATTGAGGGACACACAGAGGGGAGAGCAGAAGGCCCAAAGGGCAGAGGACCACCCCCACCCCGAGAGGGCGGAGGGAGGGATCCACCAAAATGAGGAGTATCATGTTCAACCACGTGCTCAAAGAAGAGGGCATCGCGAGACTCGATGATGCGACAATGTGAAGGATCCCAAAAGCACCAGGCTTTGGAGAACTGGGAGACCCCGAGAAAGATGCACAAGCAACCATGGGGAGACAGTTTACCATCCTGTTGGTCCGCAGGAATCCACACAAAGGCAAGACACCACCAAACACGAGCAAGGTGGAGGTTCGCACTCCGGCATGTCCAGCGTTCAAAGGGCGTGATAGAATGAGGGGGAGGGCCATGAGGAACCCAGTTCCACACCCAAGTCATGTAGGACATGGCTTCAAAGGCAAACGAGGGGGACTGCCCAGAGGTAGAGAGAAGGGAGCGGACGCTATCAGCAAGGGTGCGGTTCCAACGCTCAGACACTCCATTGTGGTGTGGGGTGTAAGGGGCAGAGGACTCAATCCGAACACCACGGGACTTGAGGAAGCGAGAGGTGGGACCAAAGAATTTGCCGCCCCGGTCGTTGCAAAAGACTTGCAGCGATCGGAGACAAGCTCGTTCGGCCTAAGGGAGCCAGGACTCAAGAACATCAGTGACAAAACTTTTGTGGCGAAGGGTGAAGACCCAGCAGTAGCAAGAGAAATCATTAGTCAAGCACAGGACATAGCGATCGAGGCCACCAAGAAAGTCTTGGGGCAAGGGACCAATGATATCAGCATGGACAAGGTCAAGAGGATGAGAGGTAGTGGACTGAGCGGTGGAGAATGGGGAATGGTGCATTTTGCCACAGGCACAGTCCACACAAGAGGAGGTAGAGGGAGGCGTAAATGTGGCAAGGTCAAAGCCATAGGCAGGCCGAAGGCGGAGAAGGGGTTGGATGACAGCAGTGTGGATGTGACAGAGGTGGTGATGCAAGAGATCAGCATGGGCGAGAGACAGCGACAGTGCGACGTAAACGAGATCAGATGCAGCAGAAGATGATGGCAATGTCAAAGGAACACAAAACAGATGATCATTGCACACGCCACGGAGAACAACATGACCAGACGAGCGGAGAGCGATGGAGGCCAGGCCGTGGTTGGATGAGAAATCCATGCCCTGGCAGTCAAGGGTGGTCACAGAGAGAAGCCTGACTTCAAGGTCGGCCACATAAAGCACATCGGGTAAGTTGACAGTGCCCCCAAGGTAAAAAAATCGGACGACACCGAAACCTTGAACAGGGAGAAGTTGGCCGGAGCCAGTGTGTACAGAACAGATGGACCCAACGGGGTCGAGGGACAAGAACGCCTACCGACATGAGTTCATGTGATGCGTGGCCCTTGAGTGAATGATCCAAAGACCAGGGGATACACGAGTGGATAGAAGAACAAGACAGACAGCAACGGTGCCAAGGAGGAGAGGGGAGAAGTTCCATCGAGACGAGTTGGAAACGTATGAGACTACCATTGCTCAATCCAATCACAATCATTAGGCAAGATCCCTTGTACACCACCAGATGCAGCACCACAAAGGGTGGCATCGGACTCACAGACAGACACGCGGTACTGGCCACTCACACTCTCACCTACCTGAGAGTAAAGGTGAAGCAGATTTGCCAACTGATCTCAAGGGTGCGCTCCTTGTCTCAGCGGTCATAGGAGCGGTCCGAGGAGCGGTCAGAGAAGTGAGTGTCATCGCGGGCCCAGGGTGGCACTGAGTAGTGAGACGACGAGGGACCATAGTATTAAGTTCTAGGCGATGGCGGCGGTATCCAACCCTAAGGGTCGGCTGGGGACGATGACGGCTGAAGAGGGGCAAGGGTGGTGGAGAGCGCCGAAGCTAAGGAGGAGGATAACGAAGACACAACGGTCACTACTGTAGCGGCGGAGGAGGAATTCACACATGTACAATCCCAGTGAGCACGCATGGAGGATGCAAGACGAGCATCATCACTAGGCACCAGGTATTGCGCAGAGTGCCCAGTGGCGCCACAGTTCCATCAGGTGACGTCGGTGGTGGCAGGAGAGGAGTTCTTGCCACCACGGCCACCCCCACGCCCTTTGCCTCCACGACCAACCCCACGACCGGAGCCACCACCTCCCCCACAAGAAGCAGCCTGAGTGGGATGAGCTACTACATGAGAAGAGGAGGAGAAAGAGGAAGTGACAGTTGTAGGCGAGGAGGATAAGGAGGCAGTGACAGCAGCAAGGGTGGCATGGTGCAGCGCGTTCCACCAATCGGTGAGACAAGAGGCAGTAAAGTTGTAGAGAGGACTGATCCCATACGGAGAGTCTGCAAGGACCGGGGCAGCAACGAGCCACTTGAGCTCTGCCTGAGAGACGTGAAGATAGAGGTTAGAAAGCTTAGGGATGAGACCAGCAACAATGGAGAGGCATGCTTAGAGAGGACCTTGCACTGCCCTGCCAAGGTCGCGCAATAGGCGCAGGCTGCGTGCCCAGTATTTATTTGCAGTCTCATCTGCTCGCATCTACAGGATGATGAATTGCACAGTGAGTGTACTCTAGACAGCATGACCAATGACAGTTTTGTAGGGAAATATGAGAGCATAGGCACCAACGGGATTAGCAAGTGTGCCACGCGCAGGGTCTGCATTGTACGTACCAATGTCATTAAGGAAGCTCTCAGGGCCTGCATTGATGAGGGCCTGCACTGCACAGCATGAGTGGCCTCAGCATGGTGAGGTACGAACGGTGGCTTGGGAGGGGAGTTGTACTCCAAAAGCAGTTCACCCTGGGCCCACGCGCTGAAGGCGAAGGTGAGTTTGGAAGTGAACGTGAGTGGTGGCGTCTCGAAGTCCCTTTGCCTGGCTGGGAGAAGAACATGGACGAGGGCCGCTTTGGAGAGAGCGGGAGAGGAGGCATTAGCGCCACTGCCACTGGGAGGAACAGAAGAGTCAGCTGACATCATCTCTTCAGCTGGAAGGACAGCAGCAAGGCCTGGGATGGTCCGGAGACGCTCGATGACTAGTGTAGCTACGGTAGCAGCTAGCTCCTGCTGAGCCTCACGACCCTCGTGGAGCTCATCTTCAACCTTACGACGTTCAGTATGTGCCTCACAAAGAGCTGCCTGTAGTGCCTCTATCGTCTCTTCTGGCCTTGGCATGATGAGAAGAGGCAAGTGCAAATGCAGGGAGAAGGGGGAAGAGACGGATGAGAGGAAGTGAAGTGCAACATAGTGAAGTGCGGTACAGAGCTCACCGAGCTTGTGGCGAGGTAGCACTATGAAGAAAGGGGGTACCACGGTGGCAATGAAGGAGAAGAGGATGGCCACCCACCCGACAACCGCCACTGTGAGATACAAAAATCCTGTAACCGTGGCTCCGGCAACTATAGCAGACGCAGTTGCGACAAGAACGTCCGTGGCAACATGCGGCGTGATCGGTGTGATCTCTCGAGGAGCGTCAGTGGGAGTCAGTGTTGCTGCTGCGGTGGATGCATGGATGGAGCCGACAACATGGACGTTGTCCCTGTGGCAGAGGAGGCTGCTATGGCAAGAGAAGCTACCACTAGTGTCACTTGTGTGGCAATGTTTGCAGCGGTGGCAGCAAGCAGCGTGAGAGAAGCTGTAGCATGTGTGTAGGCCTCAGATGCACGTCCAACCACTGTCTATGTCGTAGCACGGTAGGCTCTGGCTGTGGCTGCAAACGTGGTGGCAGCACCAGCAACTACGTCAAGAATGGCTCCAGCCAAGCTGAAGGAGTCGGTGTGAACAGGAAGTACGGAGATTACACCTGGTACTTCAGGTGCGGCTCACGACTTAGCTGATCCAGCTGTTGTCGGAGCTGGTGTAGGAGGAGGAGCAGCTGCAAAGGAGGGATTGGAAAACTGAGATCCACAAGGATGGTGCATCCTTGGAGACATAAGCAGCGATGGTGGCAGGTCATCCGGCGTGTAGACTTATTTGTTCATCTCTTCCTCACGCTCCTTGAGCTCGCGCTCAGCTACTACATCAATGTCTGCTTGCCAGTATGAGTTGTCTAGCATGTGGAACCACAGTGGAGTGTCCTCGTTAGTGGGTGGGGTTTCGTCGAAGATGCGTGGGTCCTCCCACCCACTGTCAGCGTGCCGAGCTGTTGTGCATGGGGAGTCAAGCTTCTGGTCCGGTGGACCGTCAAGAGGCGACGATCCAGGGTGATAGAGTGGGGGCTTCTAGTGCATTCGAGAGTGGTGTGACTGTGGTGAGAGCACCGCACAGTGCACCAGGACTGATGTGATGCACGGAGAAGTGTGGCACACAGTAGAGAGACTGGGTCCGCCACAATGGTGATGCAAGAGTGCTGACTGCCGCACGAGAGAAGCAGGAGGAGTGGTGTGCACAACAGAGAGTGCTTGAGGGTGTGGCCCGCACGGAGGGGCTGAGCCGAGAGATACTGTAGTGAGCGGCAGGGCAAGAGGTGCGTGAGAGTGTAGCCGAGCGGTGCTGCTCCGATGTATAGAAAAGCACCAAGATTGGTACGACGACACTTGCCGCTACTGGGGAGAGCAGCACCGCACACTGCTCGGCACATGGTGGCGGCAGTTTTCCATTCAACAAGCACGAGTAATGCCGGATGCACACGGATGGGGATCTGCTATGGGTTCTGCCAGGAAGCTCCGTCAAAGGAGCAAACCGCAGTGCCACTGCGGACGTGGCAAAGAACGGTAGGTGGCAAGGCTGCCACAGGTTCTCGCTGTCGCGACTGCCACAGACCGCAGTGGTGGGCTGCAGCAAGAACGCCACAAGCTCGTTGGGGACGTCGGTTCTGCAACGATGGTTCCACAGATCCAGAATCAGGGAGTTACATAGACAAACCCTTTTGGCTCTGATACCAGAAGTTGCTAGGCAGCTTCCCCAATGAACTATGTGGAACGGGTCGGGTGAGCACAATGGAACACGAGACACGTTATGGATGCGGTCAAAGCTTTTGCCTTAGAACTTAACTCACACTCAGATAGATAGATTAAGGGGGAGCGAGCAAGCTAGGAACCAGTGAGCACGGACCCACACTGAGAATCACGCTCGGTTGGACAAGTACCGCCACCCGGGGGTCGAGCCCGACCACTCGGATTAGGCCGAGGGCGGCTACTCACCAGTGCACAACCAAAAATGGCACAGTGGCTCCCAAAGGATCAGCACCAGGGAAACATGCAACTCCCCCACAACACTTGAAGGTAAGAAAGCATGATGTAGGGCACGGGAGTGAGAATGTACGAGTCATAGCATCTACCGCATCATAGAATCATAAAAAGTCATGCAATGGCCATGTATGTGCTAAAGAGCACTCTTGGGTCCAGCAGTAGCTTCATGACACTAGAGGCTCCAGCCAAGGTGGGCCCGCATGATGTCTCCCCATGTACAGCCATTGTCATTTAGTCTGTACATGTGTGTGCAGAGTGTGGGAGACAAGAGGGCATAGAGCTATGATTGGCCAACGAAATTCAACACATGACGCATCTTTGTAAATCCAGATTCGTCGTGATGCATCGAGGATTTGACCGAAAGGTTGTGACACTTCTGTTCGTAGGTTTGCGAGAGTGGTCAAAGCTGTCAAAAGATTGGGGAATAATCTACTGAGGGCGGGGCACGTAGCCATTTTTCCCTTGGTTGTCAGATTGAATATCGCAGTTCTTGCGACGTGATGGGCTCTTTGTGTAACAATAGAATTGCCCACTTCGGAAGGTTAGAGACTCGTGTACGTCTAGTACGTAATACTTCCCCCCCTCCCTTTAACCGTGAAACTCCGGCACGCACACAAATGTGGCCCAAAGACGGTTGTAGTAGGCATCGATGAGATGATCAACGTCTTGAAGATCGTCGTAGGGTTCACAGCTGTTGTGGGTAGCGTCGTAGCTGTGCCAATTGATAAGATATTCTGTCGTCTTGCCTCATTGTCGATGGCCAATGATGTCCTCGATGGCGTACTCCATGTCTTTGTCCACTTGCACGAGAGGTGATGGAGGGACATCTTCCGCCAGGGAGGTTCTCTTCGCGGTCTCAGTAGTGCTTGAGTGTGCTAACATGGAACACCAAATGAACTTGCATAGTGTCGCGGAGTTTGAGTCACGCAACCACAGGGGCTTACATGCGCTCAATCTCTGATGGTCCCAATCATCAAAGTTTGAGCTTTGAACAATCGGATCCGCGGAGCTTGATGTTCGCTGAGCTAAGGAGGACTTTGTCGTTAGCGGTGAAGATGTCATCATTGTGATGTCGGACAGCTGCTCGCTTCATCAATGCTTGTGTCTTTGTGAGGGTTGGACGTGTTTCCTCCCAGACGGTGGTGAAGTTTCAGTGTTGGACGTCAACCGCGAGAATGTTACTGCGGCTTTGGATTCCAGTTGGTGTGGCAAAAAGTTCTCCACACACCACTTCAAATGGGGTTTTACCCGTTAAGGTGGAAAGTGCCAAATTGTATGCGACTCTGGCGGTCAGGAGTTTTTGTACCTAATTTGTCCAATGAGGTTTGCATACTGTTTGGAGTAGTTGTTCGAGCGTCTGATTTGTTTGCTTGGTTTGATCATCAGTTTGAGGATGAAACGCCGTTGAAAGTTGAATTGTGCTGCCATAACGAGTCATCAATGCGCGCAGAAAAGGCTGGTAAATCAATCATCTCTGTCGCTTATTATGGTTCTTGGTACGCCGTGTTGCCATACAATGTTGTTTAGAAACAACTGTGCTGTTCCCTTGGTGGTGACGGTGGTCGTTGTCAGGATGAAGTGGGACATTTCAGAAAACCTGTTGACGACCAAGAGGATGGCGTCATCTGCCTCGGGTGTGGTTGGTAGTCCGGTGACGAAGTCCATGGAGATTTCTGTCCATGGTTCCTTCGGAACAAGGAGCGGCTGTAGAAGTCCGGGTGGCCTCGTGCGACGAGATTTCTTTCTGGGACATGTGTCGCAGGTTTTGCAAGAATAGGCCATGTGGGAGTACATCTTGTATCACCAATAGTTTTTTTCCAGCTTCTTCAGCGTCTTGTCCTCTCCAAAATGTCCACCTGGACCGGTTTCGTGGCACTGTTTGAGCAGGTTTCGGCAGAGTTTGTCCTTTTGAGGTACGACCACTTGGCGAGTGAAGCGTCGTCGCCAGTAGGGTACGTCAAACCAACACTTGGCTTAATCATATCCAACGTGCTGGTTGTAACCTCGTGCAGATAACCACTTTAGGTATGGGTCTTGCTGTAGTTGTAGGGTTGCCACGTTGGTTATTAAATCTGGGCGGTTGCTGAGTGTGTTCGTCGAATTGATTTTGCCTGGTCGGTACTCGATTTTGTAGTCGGATCCGGATTCAAGGAACTCCATCCATCGAGTTTCATGTCGCGTAAGATTTGGCTGTGTCTTTAGATATGTTCATGCGTGGTGGTTGGTGCGCACAATGCATCAGCGACATAACAGGTAGCATCACAATGTCTTGAACGAGTGCACGACCGCCAGCATCTCCTTTTCATGGACAGCATAGTTGAGTTCCAGTCCTTGCAGTTTTGACACATGTAGGCAACCGGTTGTTTGCCATTTCCGTGGTCTTGCAAAAGAATCACGCCAATGGCTTGCTCTCATGCATCCGTAGAAATGACGTAGTCGACCGTTGGATCGGCTAATCGTAGGGTTGGCGCCGAGGTCGGAGCGTTCCGCAAAGCGGTGAACGCTTCTTATTTGCTGTCTCCCCACCGCCACTCGTTTTCCTTTTGATTGAGGTTGGAAAGAGGTTCTCACACTCGGGTGTAGTCGCGTACAAACCGCTGATTGTAATTGCAAATTTTGAGAAAAACTTGAATTTCTCGGACGTTGGTTGGTGCCGGCCAATCAAGGAGTGCAGCCCCTTCTTTTGGATCCGTAGTGATCTCTCCGATGTTGATGACGTGACCCCAAAATTCGATCAAATGATCACCGAAGTCGCATTTTGAGAGTTTTCCGAAAACATTCTCTCTTTTTCAAACTTGAACAACTTTTTGGAGATGTCCATCGTGTTCCTCCAGGGTGCGGCTGCATACCAGGATGTTGTCGACGTACACCACGATAAATTCGGTGAGGTACGGATGGAAAATGTTGTTCATTGTTGCCATGAACGCTCCTGGGTCGTTTGTGAGTCCAAAAGGCATAACCGTAAACTTTAAGTTCCCGTAGCGGGTTCGGAACACTGTCTTCTCGATGTCGGTGGCTGCCACGTGTATCTGGTGATGTTCAATGCGTAAGTCAATTTTGGTGAAAATTCGGGCTCCTCGGAGTTGGTCGAAAACTTCATCGGCTCGGGGGAGAGGGTAGCGGTTCTTCATGGTGGCGTCCTTCAAAGCCCGGTAATCCATGCACATCCAAATCTTGCCAGTTTTTGTTTCTATGAATAGTCTTCGTGCGGCTTATGGTGATGGGGATGTGCGGATGAACCCCTCACCGAGCATCTAGTCAAGCTGTTTATTTTAGCCTTGTCAGCTCGTGATTGCTCATCCGATAGGCCCCTCGGGCGGTAGGTCTCCTGACCGGCTTCAAATCGATGCGATGGTCAATGTCGCGCTGAGGAGGTAAAGTCTTTGGGAGTTCATTGAGGAAGACGTTCACAAACTCTTGGATGAGGGGTGCGAACTCTTCGGGTACCATTGCAAACTTCGTCGAGGCCGATGAGGCTGATGAGACTGATGATGAGTCAACTGCTACCACTTCCACTTTTCCCATTGGCTCGAGATGTATAAGCCATGCAGGAGCTCCTCATCGTAAACAGTATTTGTCCACGTTGAGCAGTATCGGCTGTACTGGTTGTTGCTTCTCGGCTTGTACGGCTTCCACCTCTGTTGTTTCCACTGTCAGCTTCCGCGGAAGTTGTCATTTGGTACCGTCAATTTCCACGTAGACGTCGTCGCTGTTCCAGTCGACCTGCAGATTTTGTCGGTTCATGAAATCTTGTCCGAGGATAACATTGTGATTGCTCATTAGACAAGACCTCGAAATGGTTACATCCCAAAGATCTCCCGCTTGTAGTCGTAGTGGTTCTTGGAGTCTCCGTATCTGTAGTCTCCCGTCGACAGTTTTTCCTTCAAACACCCCTAGACTAGGGGTGTACACCGGTTCAGTCTGCAAACCCAGCTTGCAAACCATGTTGTCCTTCACGAAGCTATGTGAAACTCCTCCATCCAATAGTGCCGGTACCGTTCTGCATCATTTGCATCCTCGAGGCTGAACTTCTAACAGTATTGCCGGTTGGTCATCCTCATACCTCTCGTTGAACTATGCAATCTCAGAAACCCTCTGTGCTGATCTAGGCCATTCAGATGGGTGATCGTTTGGCGCAGATCGCTCCTCACGGACAAGAGTTGCACCTTTTACTCCCGCCCTTTGCCGTTTCTTGACTCGTTTTTCTACAACTTTCCCCCCTTTTTGGCCTGTTTCTTGCTCCAACAATAGCGAGCGATGTGCTCAACTTTTCTGTAGTTGTAGCAGGTTCGCGTGTCTCTCTGGTTGACGGCATACACTTCCATCAGAGTCGAGGAGTCCGCTGACTGGTTATTCCCATTTCCATGATAATCGCTGTTAGGCTGGTTGCCCGCCATAGGATTCCTGGATTTGAGTGTTGTAATTGGTGTTGATGATCCTTTTTGATGCTCCAATCATCCGTGGCAAGTCATGATGAAAGCCAAAGATAACAATTGCTCGCCGGATGTCTCGCTTGAGGCTATTGTTGTAGTGAAAACAGAGTTTGTCGGGGGTGATGTCTGCTCTGGTGATGATCTCGCGGAATCTCCTGTGTTCTCGCCACGCTAGACTGATGATGTAGACACTGGAGCTTATACCGTGCCTCATACTTCTCGTTCACTCGTCCAAAGCGTGCAAGCATCATGCACAAGAATTCGTTCCAGTCCGTTGGTGGCGTCAGTGCGTCTTGCCACTATGGGTTGATCTAGTCCAAGGGTAGAACACTTGTGGTTAGTGATGTGAGACGGGCTCCATGAGTCGTTGGTGATGCTCCGCCATTCTTCTGCTGCTATTGGATGGTCTTTGAATCGGACCACCAACTTAATGCCATGCCACCCAAAACCGCGTGTACGAGGTCAATTTTCTTTTGATCGTCGTTGACCCCGGCAGCGGTGAAGTACACCTCCAAACTCGTCAGCCACATCCAAACTGTTGGTCCTTTTGAGGTTGCAGAATCAAACGGCTCTAGTGGAGCCAAAATAGTTTTGTGTTTTCTCGACACCTGAGAATTTCTCTCAAAGAGCACCGCTTCACGTGCGCTTGCATTGCGAAGAGCCTCCATCGCGATGTTGAGTTGTTAGAACAGGTGGTTGTTGATTCCCTCGAGTGTGGAGATCCTGTTTGCCAGTTCCTCATTGATCCACACATGTCATCCAGTGTCACCTATCGTCTCTGTTGTCGTCTTCAAGGCTGTTGGTAGAGGCGGTTGGTTCATTGCCGTTGGGTCCGTGATCATATTGGTTGCCGAGGTCGTAGGGGTTGTCCCAGCTGCCACAAAGCCTGCCACGCCAGCATTTGCTCTCGCTTCAGGGTTCGCGTGCATCGGCACGTTTTGCTCCTGGATTTTCGAAGTCGTCGCCGAAGACCTGCTGCTAGTCATTGGTTGTGCTTGCTCCCTTCACGTTGTAGTTGCAAGGTCTGCAAAGTCTTGACGTGCAAGATGCGCTGAACAATTGTGCAAGGTAGTTCTCCGAATGAGTAAAGTAGTCAGATGCCTGTCCTGCACCGCTGCGCTCTGATACCAAGTATTATGCCAAACGGAATGTAGATGGTGCACAGGCATAAGTTGCGAGGCAAAATGCGATTTAGAATTTGGGACACATGAGCAATTTTCAAATAGTAGTAAGTCTACTTGGATGACAAGTGTCAAAAATGATCGAACATATGCATACAAGTGTTGAGTTACGTCGTGAGAGGTAGGATCTGAAAAGGTCTGCCAAGAAGTTGGGGGTCTTCGTGAATGTGCGGTGAAGGTGCGCGATGCATCTTTATAAATCCAGATTCGTCGTGATGCGTTGAGGAGTCGCCCAAAAGGTCGTGATACTTTTGTTCGTAGGTTCATGAGACTGGTCAAAGCTGTCAGAAGGTTCGGGATTAATCACTGAGGGTGGGGGAGTTGGCCAGTTCTCCCTCGGTCTTTGGAGTGAGTATCGCGATTGTCACGACGCGATGGGCTGTTTGTGTCATAACAAAAATGGCCACTTTGAAATGTTAGGGACTCGTGTACGTCTTGTACGTAACACGTGTGTTATGCAAAACGAAGCGTAGATGGTGAACATGTAGAAGTTGTGTAGAAGAACAAGGTTGAGAATTTAGGACACTTGAGAAACTCATTAGTAGCGGTCGGTGTAGTTTCTTGACAAGTGTCGAAATGATTGAACACATGTACAAAAGGGATGGGCTACAAATGAGACATGGTCGGGGTTGTTCGGTCAATTGTCGTGCGATGGGTGTGGAGCTGCGATGTGAGTGGTTGGATCGAGGAGCTCCGTTGAGGAATGAGGGGGCTTCAAAGATCGACGGCGAAGATGCGAGATGTGTTTTCTTTAATCTTCATATATCTTCATGTGTCGATGAGTCAACCGAAAATGCGACAAGGTTCGACAGAGGGCGAGGGCAGTTGGTTCAATTACCCTTGACCGTCGGTGTGAAAACTGGGGTCTTGACGCGCGGTGGGCTATTTGCGTTATGGCATAAATGCCCACTCAGAAAGATGAGGGACTCATACACGCCTCGTACGTAACACTTATCCCCCCTTTAAGCTGCAACGTCTCGATGCGCGTGCAGATGTCGCCTGGTGACAGTGGTAACATCCGTCGATGACATTAGCGACGTCTTGGAGGTTGTCAAAGGGTCCTCATTTGTTGTGTGTGCTGTCAAACCTGTGACACTTGACAAGATATTCTGTCCTTTTGCCACGTCATTGTTGGCCAAAGATGTCCTTGATGGCATACTCTCTGACTTTGTCCACTTGCACGGGTGGAGGGGGACGGACATCTCTCTCCGGGAAGTTCCCTCTAAGGTCTCAGTAGTGCTCGAGTCTTCTTACATGGAGCACCGGGTGAACTTTCATAGTGTCGAGGAGTTTGAGTCTCACAACCACAAGGATTTGCATGCGCTCCATCTCAAACATACCCGACCATCGGGGTTTGAGCTTCGAACAGTCAGCTCCACGTTGTTTAGTGTATACCGAGCTGACAACAATCATGTCGCCTGCAACGAACACATCTTGGCTACGATGTAGGTCAGCTTCTTGTTTCATCGTCGCTTGCATCTTTGTGAGTATGTGTTGTGTTTATTCCGAAACGGCGAAGACGTCGTGGCGTTGGACATCAGCCACAGGAATGTTGCTTTGATTATGAATTCCGGTTGGTATGGCGGGAAATTTTCCGTAGACCACTTTGAACGAAGTTTTACTTGTTGTGGAGATTGGCGAATTATATGCGATTTTGGAGATCGGGAGTTTTTGTGCCCAATCCATCCCGTGGGGTTCGTGTAGTGTTTGGAGAAGGTATTCGAGCGTCTGATTGGTCCGCTCGGTTTGACCGTCATTTTGAGGGTGGAACGCAGTTAAAAACTAGATTCGGCTGCCATAGGGAGTCCTCAGTTCACGCCAAAAACGGCTGGTGAATCGACCGTCCCTGTTGCTTGTGATGGTACTCAACAGGCCGTGTAGCCACACATTGTTGTATAGAAATAGTCGTGCTGTTCTTTTGGTGGTGGCAGTGGTAGTTGTTGGATCAAAGTGAAACATTTTGAAAACCATGTCGAGGACTATAAGGATTACGTCATATCCCTCGAGCGTGACAGGTAATTCGGTGACGAAGTCCATGGAGATGTCGGTCCACGGTTCTGTAAGAATGGGGAGTGGCCATAGAAGAACAGGTGGCCTTGTGCGACGGGATTTCTGTCACTAACACGTGTCGCAGGATTTGCAAAAGCAAGCCATGTCAGATTGCATCTTGTCCCACCAGCAGTGTTTCGCTAGCTTCTTGAATGTTTTGTCCTCGCACGATTTTCCACCTGGACTGATATCGTGGCACTCCTCAAGTAGCATGCGGCGGAGTTCATCACCTGACGAGTGAATCGTCGCTGCTAATAGGATGTGTCATACCAGAAATTTGCCTTGTCATATCCGCCATGCTGGTCGTAGCCTCGTGTAAACAACCGCTTGAGATACGGATCTCGTTGCACTTCTAGCGTTGTTGTCTCAACCTTCAAATCTGGTTGGCGGCTGAGTGCGTCTGTTGTAATGACAGAAATGCCCACTCGGAAAGTTTAGGGACTTGTGTTCGTCTGGTGTGTAACATTGTGCAACTTTGATCACCTTTTGGACTGCATTTGGACAATAGGGTTTGAAGTGAAGCGATGCATGAGTTAAGCAAGCCAGATGGGCCGACCAGATTTCTATTTTTTACAGGTCGTCCCTGAAGTCAGTTCAAATGTTTCCTCTCTAGATATGAAATGATAACTTGTTTATCAAACGTAAAAGGACCCTTCCATTTTCACACAAATTGGAATTAAAAAAAATCAAAATTCAAGTTAATGGTTTTTTTAGGGGCATTGAATCTTTTCCAGGTTTCTTTTGAGCACTCTGATGTTTGTCCAAATGTGCTATGAGAAGATGGACTTTCTCAGTGGAAATGAGTTGTGCATGTTATCTTCCTTGTCAGATCGTTTGGATTTTAAATTCCTCTTTTTTTCATGTTTGCAACATTGTAATGCTTTACAATTGTGTGTGGACAAACCGTTATGCGATACATAGGCACCAAGCAATCACCTGGAAAACCGATTTTTGGGTTACGTAGTAACCATTGTCATCAAGCTTTAGAAAATAGTTGCAAAACAAGTTTTGGCATACTTTCACATTTTCCAATAAGGCTGTGTGTGTAAAGGCTCCTCTCTCTCTCTCTCTCTCTCTCTCTCTCTCTCTCTCTCTCTCTCTCTCTCTCTCTCTCTCTCTCTCTCTCTCTGTGTGTGTGTGTGTGTGTGTGTGTGTGTGTGTGCGTGTGTGTGTGTGTGTGTGT
>SZWC01005621.1:140982-152959 GCA_023375785.1 Penium margaritaceum | reverse complement strand
AACCGGGCGTCCGGGTCTCAGCCACACGCAGACTACACACGTCTGTCAGAAAGGTCCCTAAGACTAGACCAATCAGTGCAGGGTCTCCCGAGGTACCGGCACAAACCACCGTGTACCCGGGTCTCGAACACAGAGAGAGTGTGCAACCTATCAGAGGCAATATGCGGTCAATCTTTGTGGGTCTCTCGGAGCACCGGCACAAACCACCAAGTGCCCGAGTCTCGACCACCGAGAAAACTCTACTAGACACATATGGGTAAACTGAGCTGCTAGAATGCACCATTCATGTCACAGAGGAAGTAATGTAGCCACTGGAGAACCATCAGCTCAAACTAGGAGACTCTCCCTAAACAAGGCTACATGACAGCTCAAAGCACATACACCAACACTCCCCCTGGGCTGCAAGAGCTGTCGACAAGGTACCAGCTGAGAAGATATAGACGCTCCCCCGTGATGAGAGGGTCCTGAGAACATGAACGCCGGCACCAATGTGCTAGGATGCATCTGCTCCCCCTGCATACAGAAAGCTGTGAACCTATTGAGTGACGATAACACTGCCTCTCCTCCTGGCTCAAACGATCCTGGGAAGAACAATCCAACAATGGACACACCTGACAGTAGCTGGAGATGTGAATACGCCATCAAAGAGAAGACGATGAGGCTACAATGGCTGCACTGGTGGAGCAAGTGCAGCTGTACCAGCTGATGCAGCTGGTGCTGTAGAGGGTGCGGAAAGCGTGGATGTAGACTGTGTGGGCGTGTATGATGCTGCTACTGCTCCTAAAGCTATAGAAGCTGCAGAGGACACTACTGCAGGCGATGCAACATGTGGGACAGCCGGTGCAGCGAGTGCAGCTGTACCAGCTGATGCAGCTGGTGCTGTAGCGGGTGCGGGAAGAGTGGGTGTAGACTGTGTGGATGTATCTGATGCCGCTACTGCTGCTGGACCTGATCCAACAGGTGTAGTGCTAGGTGCTCCTGCTCCATCCTCGGTGCTCACTGACATAGTCGATGTCGAAGTGGACGAATGCACACACCCCCCCTCAACCGGTGCAGTGACAGAAGCCAGTGGAGATGAAGACGTGCCATAGACGAGATGCACATGACGTGCTGGGCGACGACGACGTCGACGAGCTGGAGGCTGACTAGGAGGTGGCATGACACCAGTGGAGCGGAGGATGGAGAGAATAGCTGCAGACTGAGACGGAAGGTCCAGTGCAGCCGGAAAAGGTCCCTCAGAAGAAGAGGAGGAAGAGGAGGACGATGGTGTACAGGAAGAGTCAACCTGATGAGTGAAGAGATGGTCCCTGATCTGCTGCAGCATCTGTCGCATACTCTGGAGCTCGGTGTACAGGACAGCAAGAGCGCCGGTATGATGACCGGACGAGTGAGACAGATCTGTCTGCTGTGGTGTGTGAGGGAGCTCACGAGACGGGAGCCGGGGTGGAAGCCACCCACTGGGACGCAGGTGACACTGGCGCTTACCGTGGCCTCCATCGCCACAGAAGTGGCAGGCAAACCCACGAAGAGCTGGATCATGCCGTGGAAGAAGAGGACCACTCCTCTGAGAGTCATGGGGGTGAAAATGGAGAATGCCGCGTCCCGGTGGCGTAACGACAGACGCCGGGAGCATCTGGAGAGGCGCATCACTAAGAGGTGGTGCTAGCGGCCACACATCAACCCCTGAAGACGTGGAATGATGCGGATGAGCGTGAAGAACGCCATGGCTCGGTGATGGCGAGAAGGACCACGGAGAGGGCTGACCAGAGGGTGGAGGCGGTCCGTCCACCAGGCTGGCAGGCCGGTGCCATGGGTACGCGTGCATAGTGCTGGCTCCGGTCGGAGTAGAAGCCGACCACAGTGGGAGCTGGCCTGCAGGCCCATGAAAAGATGACGCCAGAGGCCGGGTCAAAGTGCCGATGGGCTAGTGACACGGCTGGGCGAGAGGAACGCTCTCTCCTGGTGGTGAAGGAACCGGCCACAGGAGGGAAGGGCCAGCACCACTGTGAGGTGGTGGTGTCAGCGGTGTGACCACAGTGCCAGAAGGCAACCCGTGATGGGAGTGAGCGTGGGAGGTACTGTGTCCTGGCGGTGTGAGAACTGACCACAGGGGCACATGGCCGGCATGATCACGTAGAGGTGGTCCCGGCGGCGGCCTCAGTGTGTCTGAGGGTCGCAGATGAAGAGGGTGAGAGTGCAGAACACTGTCAGTGGGCGAGGGAGAGAATCCCTGTGTGAGGTAAGGGCCAGGAGGTGGCCCCGGCCACGGCAACATCGTGCCAAGAGGGAGATGTGAGAGGTGCTGTCACTTTTCCTAGTAAATGCAAAGACGAGGGGCAAGAGCCCAGAGTCGTTTGAACTGGAAAGAAAGAAAAAGGCAGTAGTGTACGGTAGACGTGCTAGAAGTGGAAAATAAAATGAAAACGTGTTGGAGAAATCTTCCCCGTTCCAAAAAACGAAAATTCTAGTTTTTTTTGCCTTTTTTTGTTTGTTTCTCGAAAGGAAAAAGTAACAGAAATGCTACCTGGGTTCGAGTACCTTGGTTTTCTTGACTGCCTCTCTGTGACGTACGAGCTCGTTCTATGATGAGGTGACCGGGTCAAATCCGGCGAGAGGAAAAAAAGGAGCCGGCAACCACCCACGATCGCGTGGGTGACTTTGCAGTGGCGAAAGGCACCCGCGACCTTCGCGTGGGTGCGAAGTCACCCACGCAAAGTGCTGACAGTGACGTCAGCAGAATCGTATGCGATCGAGAGCCAGCGAGAGCTAGCGAGAGCCAGGGAGAGCCAGAGGGGGACAGCGAGGGCCAGCGAGAGCCAGCGAGAGCACGAGAGCCAGCGAGAGTCAGCGAGAAACAGAGGGAGGCAGCGAGAGCGCGAGAGCAAGCGACAGTCAGCGAGAACCAAGGAGCGCGAGAGCCAGAGAGAGAGAGGCTGTGGGTTGAGCGAGAGAAGGGAGAGATGCAGTGAGGGAGTAGTACAGCCTCTCGGGGGAGAAGCACGGCCGCACTATCGCGCTGGAGCTGGACGCGCACAATGCAGCTGCTACTGCCAGCTGCGCAATGCTGCTGCTGCTGCTCGCTGCGCGCGCTGGTGGGCGCTGCTTGTACGCTGCTGCCACGCCGCCAGATTCCTATTTGATCTAGGCGTGGCTGCGGCTGCTTGCTACTGCAAGCGCCTACATTCACTGCTGCACTGCTGCTTGTGCTCCGCTTGTGCCGGCTGCTTGCACGCTGCTTGCATGCTGCTTGTGCCGGATACTTGCACACTGCTTGCACGCCGCTTGTGCCGACTGCTTGCACGCTGCTTGCACGTTGCTTGTGCCGGTTGCACAATATTCCTATTTGATCTAGGCGTGGCTGCGGCTGCTTGCTACTGCAAGCGCCTATATTCACTGCTGCACTGCTGCTACCTGCTGCTTGTGCTCTGCTTGTGCCGACTGCTTGCACGCTGTTTGCATGCTGCTTGTGCCGGATACTTCCACACTGCTTGCACGCTGCTTGCACGCCGCTTGTGCCGACTGCTTGCACGCTGCTTGCACGTTGCTTGTGCCGGCTGCACACACGCTGCTGGCACATGGGTTACCGTGTTCACTCACAACACACACGGCCAACCCGAAGAAAAAACAAGTAGAGTCGCTGCTGCCGGTGGGTGCTGTTTGCTTCTGCCACCTAAACAGGAGCCGCGGTAGCACCCGGCAGTCTTAAAGTCAATTCTAACCTAAAAACTGATTGGATGACGTCCTTGATGTGGTCGTAGGTACATTTGCTGATGCCGTTGGCACGTTTGTCGCTTTCAAGCTGTCATGCCCATGTGGCGCCACGTGGCGCTCCTCAGCTGCTTTTCCAGTCTATTATGCTGCTCTGCTGCTCACACGGCCCCCCTGTGCTCTGATACCATGCTAAAATAGGTCTGGGGCATGCAGGCCCATGCTGGATGAGACATGAGCTCTGGGTGTGAGTGGGAGAAATGCAGCGCCAAGATTTGGCTAAGGCTGGAATGAATGACTTAAGAATCAAGGAGAGGGTACAATGAGCCCTATGCTGAGCTTTTGTACTGGGGACTGGCGGCTAGCCCACCAGGCCCCGTCATCCCCGCCACACCACAAGGCACGGACGGGGAGTACACATGTCCCAGAACATGAAACCACAAACTGGAGGTCTCCCGAGGCACCGGAACAGTCAACCGTGTGCCTGGGTCTCGACCGACAGGGAAATATCAAATATACCCCAAACACAACCAGAATATGCGGTGACACACTAGCATCACGGTCTAACCAAGCTAGGCAAGTTTAGGCCTCCCGAGACGTCGGAACATGTAACCGGGCGTCCGGGTCTCAGCCACACGCAGACTACACACGTCTGTCAGAAAGGTCCCTAAGACTAGACCAATCAGTGCAGGGTCTCCCGAGGTACCGGCACAAACCACCGTGTACCCGGGTCTCGACCACAGAGAGAGTGTGCAACCTGTCAGAGGCAATATGCGGTCAATCTTTGTGGGTCTCTCGGAGCACCGGCACAAACCACCAAGTGCCCGAGTCTCAACCACGAAGAAAACTCTACTAGACACATATGGGTAAACTGAGCTGCTAGAATGCACCATTCATGTCACAGAGGAAGTAATGTAGCCACTGGAGAACCATCAGCTCAAACTAGGAGACTCTCCCTAAACAAGGCTACATGACAGCTCAAAGCACATACACCAACAGTGCCACCTAGCCAGACCCTTGCCGTTGTGTGCACGACCTATGACTGTCGTCACCGTCTGACCAGGCACTAACGCCTGGTCGGCGGCTGTGTCTCTAGGAAGCTTCCACGCATCTTCTCATGTTATCAGAGCCGGTGAGACACTTCTCGCCGAGCTGCGTAGCAGAGATGCAGCAGAGCAGCAACAGTGAGCATCACCATTGTTGCCGATCCACAGGGACCTGCCGACGACATCCGACTGCCGGAGACGTCACCCACGTGAGAGCGCATCTGCAGGAGCCGCCGACCAGCAGCAGGTGACATCCGCATTAGCCGGCAGCCACCAACAGCTGCTGGCATTGGCATCCGCAGCGGTGGGAGCAGGCCACAGTCACGGCAGGCAGTGGCTGGCAGCAGCAGCCGTACCTCGCGGCAGCAGCAGCGCGCAGCAGCGGCAGCACGCAGCAGAAGCAACGTGCAGCAACGCTGGGCAGCGGCAGCGGCGACGACGGGCAGCAGTAGCGTGCAGCAGCAACAGCAGCAACAGCACACAAGATCTGCGCGCAGCTGCTACCACAGCCGTGCAACCAACAATAGCAGCAGCCGCGCGGCTGCTGCTGCAGGTGCCGGCGCCGCAGCAGCAGCAGCCGAGTGGAAGCTGCTGCGGAGCTTCCACGTAGCTTCCGCGTAGCTTCTGCGCGGCTGCTGCGGAGCAGCCGTCCCCTACGCAGCGTGGTAACAACCGTGAGGATTGTAAAAAAAAGAGGGGGAGCTGACATCAGCAGTTTTCCTTGCTGACGTCATCAGGTCATGCTGACATCAGCAACCACCTACGGTCGTCAGCACTTACTGAATTGTTTTGTCGGAGAGTCAAAAGTTGCCAGCGTTTCAACTCTTGGAGAAACGTTGACATTTATGCAATCCGACCAAGTTGACATCTCGGCCTATAATGAGTGGTGACATGGCTCCGTCTGGTGATAAGGGAAAGAGGATACTCGATCCCTGTTCTTCCTCCTCTGGGGTCATGAGACCACGCTCGCAAGCCATTGAGGACCTTCGGAGCCAGCAGGACGAGATGCGTCGCCTATAGCGGGAGAAGACTGACGCCATCCGTACACTCACCGAGCTTCTTAGTGCCCAGTCCACAGTCCCACGGCAGACCTCTGAGGGAGCTGGCGGTGTCGCACCCTCTACACAGCAGTCAGCCCCAGCACCGGAGACAGGAGTTGGGTCTGACCCTCCACTTCTTGATCCTTGGGATGAGGATCCAAATATGCTAGGCATGGAGGGCGACTTCCCTGATCGTGAGATTCGTGTGCTTCAGGAGCGTCTCCACCAGCTCGAGATGAGCTCTTGACTCCCACACACATCTCGGTTTCCCAAGATTCAATCATCACCTGACCTCCACCCCATTGACATCCCTCTTCCAGGTGTCTTCCCCATCCCTCGTCCTCCTCAGCCTGTGGTTGCTCTCCTTACGGGGCAGCAACCCAAGGACTTCGAGACACCACCTCCACGGTATGCCAGCGAGGACGGCTTCGACTGCTGGGAGATCCTTTTCCAGGTTTGGGCCACTTCATAGGGAGTGTGGCCTTACTACCACAGTCCATATTAGACTACGGACCGAACACATGTGTTAACAGTAGCCAGGGCGATGCACGGACTCCTTTACGCCATGCCGCGGAAGACCATCATCGACTTTCGCTCATTCCTTGGTGAGGCCGGCACAGGCACCGCTATCGATTCATGCGGGGGCTGGGACGTGGCATTATCCTTGCTTTCTACAGAGACGCACGCCATCCACGCCAAGCACATTTGTGCCTTTCACTCCCTTTGTCAGGGGCCTGCCGAGCCTGCAGTCGACTACTGGCAATGCGCCATGCGCATCTACACGCGCCTTAGGACCTCAGGAGGTACACAACTGTGGGCGCTCTACACAATCATGCTCGGAATTCACCTTGAGCACACCGACATCTTAACGAGGTACAGCGAAACTGTGCTCGAGCCTTTTTCGGCCTCACTACAGCTTCTTCCCTGGGCGCACCAGCTCTTCCTCCAAGTGACTTCCGCTCGTGATGCATTCGTGGCCCATCAGGAGACTCCCCTTGCTGCAGCTGTCGTTGCATCACCACCGACGCCCCTCTTGCTGTCCCCTTCTCCATCCTCCGTCACGTCCTCATCTTCCTTTTCCTCTTCCACCCCGCTTATACCAACTCAGACACAGGGTGTCATGGCAGAAACACATGGGAAGAAGAAGAAGGGGAAGCGCGACTCGGGTCAGCAACAATCATAGCAGCAACCGTCATTGGGTAGTAGCAGTGGATGCTCTGTTCACTACTACAATTGTGGAGGCACCCATCGCTACACCGAGTGCCGGCAGCCGCTCGACTGGACGCGGATTACTCGTGGGCTTTAGGGTACACACGCACTCCGCTCTACGTCCAGCAGCACATCCTCTGGGCACGCGGCGACCACGACTGCAGTGGTTCCTGCTTCACCACCGGCGAGCAGCGACGACCCGGACCCACGTGACCACACCATCGCCGAGCTCCGACACCTTCTAACGCTTCGCTTTCAGGGAGGTACGAGTGTATTGTCATAGCCGGGTGGTTCACAAACTGTCTTTCCGTCTGTTCTTGTGGCCCTGGATGACTCCTTTGGAGGGGGTACAGTCGGCATGTGATGACGATGGGCCTGACTGTACCGATTGGATTCATGAGTCTCATCTTTGTGCCCTTCGTTGTTCCTCCTCACCAACTGCCCATCGTCGTTCTGATGCTGAGTGTTCTATTGTCCATTGTATAGTGACGTCCTCCAGTCATGATTCCGGTGGCACTTGGGTCATCGATTCCGGTGCCACTCTTCACATGACTTGTCGTCGTAGCGACTTCGTTGTTCTCGGCCCTGTCGCGTCTGTTCGTTCCGTTCGCATAGGCTCTGGTCAGTCCTTGCCAGTCCAAGGTGTTGGGGTCATGTGTTTTGATGGTCCATCTGGCCCCTTGTATCTTTCAAACGAGGTGCTGTTTGTGCCTGACCCTGAGCTCAGTTTGCTTTTTGTACGTGCTTGCACACTGATAGGACTCTCTGTGGAGCACACTGCAGACTCCGCGACTGTGATCGCTATTGACAGTCGTAGCATCGTCCTTCTTGCCTCTGTTGTGGATGACTTGTATCGTGTCTCTTGGACATCTCTTCCTTGCCCCGCTTCCCCTTCAACTCGTGGTTTTGTCACTGGTGTTCTGTCTCCTGAGCACCAGCAATTGCTTCACCGTCGTCTGTGTCATGTAGGCTCTGACAATGTGTCAAATCTCATTCGGACACAAACCGCCTTCGATCTTGACGCGGCTTCTTTCGAGAAGCCGCCCAAGACCGAGTGTCTCTTCTGCGCTCAGGGTAAGATGCATCATTGCGCCTACCCTGACTCCCGTTCTCGCTCACTTTGCCCTCTCGAGTTAGTCCATTCTGACCTTCTTGGTCCTCTTCCCGTCGAGTCTCTGTCGGATCGGGGCCGATACGTCCTAACCCTGACTGATGACTTTACCCGGATGTGGTGGGTCTATAGCCTGCGCCAGAAGAGTGATGCCGATCTCGCGGTTCGCTTCTGGCTAGTGATGGCTGAGCGTTAGTCCCATCACACGCTGCATACCTTCTGCTCGGATTGCGGCGGTGAGTTTCTTGGCGAGATGGATGGCTTCTTTGCCAAGCACGGGATCTTTCACCAGGTCTCCGCTCCTACTAATTCTCAGTAGAATGGTGTTTCTGAGCGCTGGAACTGCACCATGGAGGATGCGGTTTGTGCTATGTCGTTTGAGCGCGGTCTCCCGGGGTCCTCCACTTTTGAAGGATTTACCTACATGACTTGGGTCTGGAACTGCCTCCCGCACGGTCCTTTTCCGGACCACGTCACACCGTATGAGCTCTGGTACGGCCACCGTGCTGACCTTCGCCTCGCTCAAGTCTAGGGATCCTTAGCTTTTGTGTGATACACCAAGGACCAGCAGGGGTCCAAGGTCTCACCGTGGGGCCGATTGTGTACCTTCATAGGCATCTCCCCGCAGTTGAAGGCCTGGCGTTTCTGGGACCCCATTCGTCGGTGCATCGTTGAGTCATGCGACACGCTCTTCTTTGAGTCCCTCACCTACCGTGACTTGACTTCGATCACGTCGTTATCCGCCACGCATGTTCCTACATGTGAGGGTTCTCGACGGATAAGGGAGTCTATGCCTGCGAGCACCTCTCACCAGGCTGATGTGTGCGTTCGAGCTCCCTTCCCTTCTCGGTCACCGGCTCTTGATGACCCAGCGATCATTGCCATTGGTATAGAGACCTCTCCCGCACTACCGGATTTTACCCTTTTACCTTCGTACCCCAGAGGTACACATGATCATGTACCTGTGCGCACTCCTGCGACCATACCTGTGTCCACTGGTACTCCTGCCTCTGTGCGTGGTTCAACCTTACCTGCTCCTGCTGTCACACCCATTCCCGTGTCTCCCACACACACATCTCCTTGCACGGCATCACAAGCTCCTTTGCCTCAGCCTTCACCAGCTGTGCTTGTGCCTGTCCCTCAGCCTGAGGTGCGCCCCTCGAGCCCAGGTTACTCCCGTGAGCATGGCAGCCGTCTTCGACCATTGGACTCCGGAGCCCAGTGAGTGTCAGGTCCCGCACCCCTGCACTCCAATCGCAGCATCGTGAGTGGTGATCCGGACACAAAGGCCCTAGGCCTGAGTTTCGACACTGAGCACACAGAGATACATCCAGCGTGCCCCGTAGGGCATGATCTTGTCACTCGCGAGTTTCATGTCGCTTGTGATGCAGCAGCTGATCTTGTGGTCGTCAGACCTTGCACTGAGACGTTTGCTTTTGCCACGCAGAGCTCTCCCTCTATTGTGTCTTACCCGGACACAGTGAGGGAAGCCCTCTCATCACAGGATGCTAACGTTTGGCATGTTGCCTGCGAGGATGACCTTCGCGCGCCATCCGAGAGCATGGAGTCTGCGAGCTAGTCGACCTTCAACCAGGGAGGAAGGCGATTCAGGTCAAGTGGGTCTTTTGCAAGAAAGTGAAGCCGGATGGCTCACTGGAAGGCCACAAGGCCCGCTTGGTCGTCAAGGGGTACTGTTAGATCGAGGGCATCGATTACACTGACACCTTTGCCCCTGTTGGTTGCATGACCTCAGCTCGAGCTCTGTTCGGTGTAGTGGCTCAGCATGACTAGGAACTACACCAGATGGATGTGAACAATGCGTTCCTCCATGGCTCTCTGGATGAGGAGATTCACGTGGCTTAGCCACCTGGCTTTGAGGACGGTGACAAGGTCTGACGCTTGCGCAAGTCCTTGTACGGCCTCAAGTAGTCTCCACGGTGTTGGAACCGGGAGATCACTAGCACTTTGACTTGTGCAGGATATGCACAGAGCGAGGCAGATCCCTCTCTTTTCATCCGACGGACACCTGAGCGGTTCATCACCATCCTGGTCTGTGTCGATGACCTTCTGATCGCGTCTCCTTCACTGGAGGCCATGAAGGAGGCCAAGGCTCTCCTCCAGACTGCTTAAAGGATGAAGGACCTTGGTCATG
This sequence comes from Penium margaritaceum, assembly GCA_023375785.1. Lineage (NCBI taxonomy): Eukaryota > Viridiplantae > Streptophyta > Zygnematophyceae > Desmidiales > Peniaceae > Penium > Penium margaritaceum. Next base: position 142,693 of record SZWC01005621.1, on the reverse strand, counting down.
CAGCAGTGTTTCTTGGCATGGAGATTGTGTGAGATCGCAGACGTCGGACGCTACTACTGCATCAGGCCCGATACGCACGTGTTGTGGGGGAGCGCTTCAGCGACCTCCTTGGCGCAATGCCCACCACTTCCACACCTCTCACGCCTGATGGACAGGATTCCCTGAAGGTGGATGATCCCACACAGCTAGGGGAGACAGTGCATGTGACCTTATACCTCCGTCTCATCGGATCTCTGATGTACCTGGCCACTACCACACGTCATGATATCGCTTTTACTGTCAACCTCCTTGCTCAGTTTTTGTACGCTCCACATGCCAGAGCCCTTCACGTGGCTGTGCGAGTGGTGCGGTATGTGATCTCCACACTGTACCTCGGACTCTGCTTTCGCCGATAGTCTTCGGTGGTCCTTGACGGCTACACTGACAGCGACTGGGCCTGGAGCCCAGATGGATGCAGTCGCACCGGTTACGTGTTCCTGTTCGGTGGTACCGCTGTGTCCTGGCACAACGGGAAGCAGGGCTGCATCGCACGTAGCTCATTAGATACAGAGTACATTGCTCTAGGTGCAGGGGCTGCTGAGGCGGTATGGCTGCAGCGCCTGTTCCTTAAGCTGGGTCACTCATTACCCGCCATTGTGCTTTGTTGCGCCATCCAGAGTGCACCTGCCATTGCAGAGAACTCTGGTGTCTTTCATGCTCGCACGAAGCACATTGCGAATGAGCATCACTTTGTGCGTGATCTGGTGGAGCGACACGTGATCTCCGTCATATAGGTTGGCACTGACATGTAGCATATTGATTTCTTGACAAAGGCACTAGTTTGTGGAAGCTTCCTGCTAGCCATTCGTTCTATTGGGCTTCGTCCCTTGCCTGAGAGTGGTTGAGTGTGGGGTATGTCCGTCTCACATCTATTTTTTCACTCGTTGTCGTACTTGTCTCAGTGCTGCACGTGTATGGACATGCGTACCATCATATCATGGGGGAGAGTTGTGATTAGTGACGTTCCTATGGACCTGTACAGTTTACTGTGACCATTCAACCGTGTCCATACTCGTGCAGATCCCTGATGCAGACCCAGGTTGTACCGGTGTGGCGTCTGGTGGTGGACAACAAGCGTGGAGCTGACCGACGACCGTTTCAGAGCTCCGGACACTGCCCGGGACCTCCTGCAGGTTTTTTTGCAGCACACAAGAGTTTTTCGGTGGACTGGCCATGGGCCCGATTTGCATGTTTTGCATTGTGTGTCCACCATTTGATGCTGGATGTATGCATATGACCTGTTGTAGCATCCGGCTTGTGATCCTGCACGTCTAGGTTCAGACAGCGTAGCGTTCTGACATGTCTGCGCAGAGTTACGGCCAAAACAGTGGTTTTGGGCCGGTTTTAGGACACATCTTGCACTACCGCGTGCGACACCTGCCGTGCGCTGCGGCAGGTACTTATGCCATGGACCTGTCATTTGTCATTTCTCTCTGCAAATGCTATTGAAGAATTCTGACACTTTGACTTGTGTCTCCTAGCCAGACTCTTGCCATTGTGTGCATGACTTGTGATTATTGTCACTGTTTGACCAGGCACTGACGCCTGGTCGGCGGCTGTGTTGCTAGGAAGCTTCCACACATCTTGTCACACACACGCACACACTCACTCAAACACACACATACACACACACACACACACACACACACACACACACATACACACACACACA